>JAWRYS010001222.1:0-10000 GCA_034769895.1 Magicicada septendecula | reverse complement strand
TGTAGAAAATTCACATTGTGCCATTGGACAAACTCCTTGCCCTTTCAATCCGCTTTTTCCAAAGTTCATCAATTCTTTCTCCAAAGAAATTTTTACAGGGCCAAAAACACATCAATTGGTTGAATTTTAAGTGACTTGGTAACAATTAAGGACTCAGTTAAGCACTAACATAACAATACACCTGACTATTTATCAGAAGGCAGAAATATTTTTTCCACATCTTTCTACACTAACACACATAGACCAACAAATTATTTGGACATTTTTTACATAGGTTTTTGAATAATTTAATTAATTTTATATGTAGTAGAATATGTTTTAAGAGTGGTAAGCTCATAATAGTATTTAGATTTGGTAAATTCTGATATTTAATAGTACTGATCAAACATGAGTATTTGAATAAGCATTTACAGTTACCCTAAAATCCCATTTACATTTACCCCATTGGGAAATTTTTGTGGGGTAATTGTAAATGGAGTATAGATGGAGACTATCTTAAAATACCTTTTCAAAACTTCACATAAAGGTAATCAAGACTGTTACATTTACCTTTATATTGTTTTGGTGCAGTTTGTGGTTGTTTCTGTCCACAAAATCAGTATACTTCCAAAATCATACAAAACCATTTCATAATATTTTTAACATGTAAACTTCAGTTATAAGTATTAGAATATGCCCTTATATTAAAAGTCCAAGCAGCACTTGCAGTCTTGAAGAGAACTTCAATAGATCATGTAATGACAATGTAGACAGTATTAATTGTGTGAAAACTATATGGAACAGGTATTCCTTATTTCCTAAAATCAGAAATCTTTTTTAAATAAATGACTTCTGGTACTGTGTACAACGTTGTTCTGTGACATTGATTATAATTGTAGACTATGTAAATCCCGTGTTGTGCAAGTCATGTCACAATGTTCGGCTTTAGCCATGAGAATATTTTCATCTAGCTTTTTTAATGTTTTATTTATTGTTATTATGTGGGACATATCATAATAAGCTTCGAGCCCACTGCGGTATTACCAGTGTTTGCAACAGACCTGCCCTCCCCGCCTTTGCCTACACATAACCAAGTGTAACGTGCGACAGCGCTGGAGGGCGAGGGGCGGGGAAGATCTGTTACTATTGCGTAACCTTGAAGCTTATAATGGTAAGTCCCATACTATAGTAAACATTGTTCTTGAAATCTTACCAAGTATTATTAACTATGATAAGTTCAGCAGATAACAATTCATATGATTATTAACTATTCAATTGATAACGCATACTTCAGAGTTATCAATACCTGAAACAGGTTGCAAACAGGATAGTTCAGTGGAGTTGAACAAGAACTCTGTGACCTTCATGCGCTCAGTTTGCTTCTTTCTTTATACGAGTTATTGATTGCTTGTACTAACATGTACAATACATTTCTTTGGATCAATAATAAAAACACCTTTTTCCAGTTCACCTGTCATAAATTTTACAATAGCCATTATTTCACAAGATCGATAGTGAAGTACTTTACATCATCCAGTTTTATAGTTTTTTTTTTAATAAATCCTTTATATAATCAGTATCAGGTACTTATATTATTTAATGCAGTAAGTAATTACCATTAACCGTCAACATTACAATTATCATTAACCATGAATATTTAAAGTAATAACTGTGTTGTGTGAAACTTGCCAAATAATTAGTTCGTTGTAATTAAAAAAAAACCTTGAATGAAACATGGTATGTATGTACTCCAGTCATTATAAGAACATAACTGACTCAGAGTTCTTATCAATAAATGAATGAACAGTAGTTATTCGAATTCTTTATAAACATTTGTTAAACATCACCTTCACCATTAGATGTGTATCCTGGTAATGTCAGTTTGTTGGTGAGCATTTGAATGTTTCTTTTATGAATAAGCTAAGCAAAAACAAAATTGTGATTTGAACCAGACTGTTGACAACAGCGGGAGGTAAGAAAAACCAAAAGTATATTGTTGTTATCCCCATCAGCTGCTCGTGCACCAGGTACCTACAGTTATGTTTTGATAACACTACTACAGTGTTAGTCACTACTACTACTACTAACAAATATTTTGGATAACTCTTAGATTGAATACATTGTAGAGATTATAAATAAAGCGTGCACAGTATAGATCATTTAGATGTGGTGTTTTTATATTAAGCAATGTTAATAAAAATCATCAAATAACCCAAAAAAGTTGCATTGCATATTGTAGAATGATATGTATCATTACTATGTACTTTATTATGTTATATGTACTGTCATTATACATTACTATGTATCTTCTTTTTCATTAGGAAGGAGAAGGGTTGTGTTGGAAATGTTAATAAACTTTTTATGTGAGTTTAGAGTATTTCCAAGTACCTTCATTTTTTTCTCATTTCATGTAGAGGAGTAATATACAAAATATTCAGTGTAATTTCAAAATATACATGAAATTCATGTACTACAGGAATGTTATAGTATCACAAATAAGTTCATCTTTATTTTTTTAATTTGGTCCAGTAAATACAACTAATATTTAAATATTAAATATGTGTGAAGGAATCCAAAACATCGTTATCTTATCTGTTACTTCTATTGAAACAATGGATTACTTCAGTGGATTAATGGTACTGATAATTCAGGATAAATAGAATCTGTTTTTATTGTTTGTGAGAAACTGAAATAACGTATATTAAATGTATTTACTGAAAAACTTAAATGTATTCAGAAATACACAAACCTTTCTTAACAATTAAAATTCTAAAAATGTAGGTACAAAAGTATTTATCATTTAATTATTACTAAAACATTTTTGTTTCAGCGATGTGATAAATATAGTTCATCAATTGTATGGTGATTCTCCTCCAGGAATAATATTGATAGGTCATAGTATGGGAGGAGCAGTGGCTGTGCATGTTGCCATCTCGGAGCAACTACCAACATTGCTGGGGCTTGTGGTGATAGATGTTGTGGAAGGAACGGCCATCAGTGCTCTAGCTAGTATGCAGAGTTTCTTACGTAGTAGACCAAAAGGTTTTCAGTCTATTGAAGATGCAATACGTTGGAGGTAGAAGTATTTTGGAGTATTTTATTTCATCAAGCATTCAAGCGTGGCATTTAAGTTACTATATTTATATCAAATGATGATTAAATTGTCAAATAGTTCAGTATACACTTTAGACTATACTGGACATAGTGGGACACAATAACTCTTTTATAAAGCTTTTTTTTTCATTGGAGAGTAGATCGAGAAGCAGAATGTGTGTTCCTCTTGCTCTACATCCCTCAGTGAGATTTGGCCTCCTTAACAATCCTACATGATTCCCTCCAATTATCAGCAGTACTCTTCTATCTCCTAATTCGCAGATCTTTATGTTTTCCTCAGCATACTCCATGCATTGTTTTCTTGGTCTTCCTCTGGGTCTAGACTCTAAGGCTTTCCATTCTTTGATAGCTCTCGTATTTGTGGTCATCTCTATTCTGTAAATATGCCCCAGCCACCTAATACTGTGTGGATTAATAAACGTTACTATGTTATTGATGCATCTTTCACAAGATTCATGCAGATCCACCAGGTGCCATCCTGTTGCACTTGTGTCTTGTTCTTGAGATCCACATGCACTTTGTTTTACGCTGGTTTTTATCTGTTCCTCCAGTTCTGTAAATGTTTCCGTTACTGTATTTTTATTATGGCCCAGTACAGCTATGAAATCAGTATATGTGCCAAATTGCTTGCTTTCAGTAATGAAATTTCCATGGTTATTCACCTTGTAAGTAGCTGCAGGAAGTATGGGGTTGAAAAGGAGCACTGATCACACTGCCTTACACCATTACCAATTTCAAAGCAGGTGGTTCTCAAGCTTTGCAATCATGCAATATTACTGGCACTGGCGTAACTTTTTTACTATGGATACCTAATAATCTTAGGTATTGAAGCAGCTTTTGCTTATTCACAATATCGAAGGCCTGTTTGAAGTTGATTAACAAGCTGTGGATGCTAATACCGAATTCAGAACATTTTCAGATATGTCTTATAGGTATTTGTCAATAGTAGAACAGTTTAATCGGAATCCTGGTTAGTAGTCACTAAGAATGTTTTCTAATATATTCACTCTTGTACAGCAAAGATGAGAACACCATATACACGATGTGTAATAATATAATTCCTTTATAGTTTTCACAAACTTCTTTTTATCTCATTTTTTGTGTATAAGGTGTAAAAGGCCCCATTTCAATTCTTTGAGCTGAAAATATATACAGCGTGTCCCTGGAGGAGAGGGAAATAATTTGAGAAATGGTTCTATAGTGTAAAAGAAGAAAAAAAGTTCATACAAACATATGTCCGGAAACGCTTTGTAAGCGAGTTACGGCTAGCGAAAGATTTTGCCCGGGTTTCGGTTTCCCCGGGTAAATGAAGACTTTCTGAAATTCTGGGAAGGTAAATTAAGGGGCAAATTCTGTTGTTTCTTATGGTTTTTGACCTGAAAAATTGAATAAAACAGGTCGCATAACTGTATCTCCCATAAGTTTCATGATATCTGACGTAAAACAGAAAAATCTTTGCCTAAAAACAAAAATTTGTTTTTAACCAAATTGGAATTTTTTGTTGATTTTTATTGACTTTATTTACACCATTTTTTCTCAGAATTAAATTCTTTACAAGTTTTGTTTTTAACTTTTATGCATTTATTAATCATTTAACAAAGTTACTGTACTTCTAACCTAAAAAAAGTTTAGAATTCGCCCCTTAATTTACCTTCCCAGAATTTCAGAAAGTCTTCATTTACCTGGGGGAACCGAAACCCGGGCAAAATCTTTCGCTAGCCGTAACTCGCTTACAAAGCGTTTCCGGACATATGTTTATATGAACTTTTTTTCTTCTTTTACACTATAGAACCATTTCTCAAATTATTTCCCTCTCCTCCCGGGACACCCTGTATATATAAAATAATTTATTTATATATAATAAATTGTAAATAGAGAACTATTTTAATTTTAAGGATAGTAATTTTATTTGTAGAGAGCAATATTATTTGTGGATGTTTAAGGATTTTGTGACTGTGGAGACCAATTCTGTACGAAATCAGCAGTCACCAAAAATTCACTCTCACCACAGTTGAAGTGGCAGTGTAGTATGTAGCATAATTGTCCTACAACCAGTATTTTCACTCTTCAGCTTCTAACAAGGCAACAAAGTTCATAATAATTTTCTGGTAAAGTGAAGCAGTTAATGTTTCCAGAAATAAAATGGCCCCAACTATTCATTGTCTTGAAATCTCAACCGTACATAAATTTTAAGAGAATGCAAAGACTTTCCATAAAAAATGTTAGCATTCTTAGAACTCCATATTATGTTGTTTTGGCTGTTAATGTACCTGGAAAGCCATACTTCATCTGATTAAAAACATCCGAAACATGCGTCCATCTTGAATGAATTGAGTCTGAACCATATACAATACTGAAGTCGTATATTAAAGTATATTCAACAAGTTATTGTGTGACTTGAACCCAGTATGTCATATCTGGAGTGTTTTTGTAATCTTGTAAATGTCACTGAGAGAAATTCCAGTAAGTTGAAACAGTTTCTTCAGTAGCTTTCTGGAGAATGTAACAGTGAATCATGAATCTAGTGTAACTGTTTTAATGAAAAACATAGAATGACCACTTCATTTATAATCAAATACAGTATCTGTTTCGTGAAAACCAACTACACATTTAGTGAGAAATAGTTGATTTATTTGGTACTGGACAGACAGGGGAATTAACCTATGACTGAGTGGTTAGATAATGTTCCATAATAAACACACGCCTGGCTTGTAAATACAATATGCGTATTGTGAAACAATAACACAGATGGAGGACCATCACTTGAGATAGGCATATCATTTGAGCTAAGTACGTTGACTGACTCAGTAAAATATAGCCTCAGCAAATTGTTACCAGTTACCCTGTAACTGAGAACTTATAAGTCTACTATTGTTGTTAATTTTTGGTTGCATGACTTTCTGAATGCCCTGTATTATAATAGAATTTTGTAACGATTTCAAGAAAACATAAACAAAACATATGTTCAAGAGACCTACTTCAGTAAATAAAAATAGAGAAAGACCTTTGTCTTGCAACACTTTTTTTAATTACACGTTTAATTTACAGTTATTAAAATAAAACGGTAAATTGTCAAGAGAAAAAGTAAAAAATTATGTTAACCATTTGGGTATAAAAAATAATGATAATTTTTTTATTTTTTTTCTTATAATAGTACAAACCATAGTGGTCTTTTGCAAGAATTTTTTGTTTTTGTTTTCGTAGTTAATAAAAATGTTAGAAAATGACTGATGCGATATAAAAATTAAAGTGATAGTTATAGAGGATGATGTGTAATTACCCAGGTTAAAAATTAAATAATTAATAAAATAGTATTAGAAAACCTGTTGTAGTTAGTTATGCAAATACAGGGTGCGGCAGAAAAACCTCCCACATTTCGCCGAGTCATTGCACCGGCACTGGTGGAGTGGGGGGTTCGTGGTGTTGGTTTCCGGTAGCGTGTGCCTTGCCGTTTCAGTTGCCATCATGGCGTGGACTGGTATACATCGTGCGTTTGTTGTTGAGTTATTTATCCGAAATAACGAATCTGTGATCGCCACGCAGAGAGCTTTTCGAATACATTTCGAGCTTAATCATGGCTATGCTGTTCCGGACAGAAAAACCATACTGTTATGGGTTGAAAATTTTCGGTCTACAGGGTCAGCATTAAAACGGAAACCATCTGGAAGACCACAGAGTGTTCGGACACCAGAAAATGTCATTGCTGTCAGACAGTCCATTGTGCAATCTCCCAAACGTTCAGCCCGTAAACATGCTATTGCTTTGGGCATGTCTGATCGAAGTGTCAGGAGAATTTTACACGCTGATCTGAAATTCCATCCTTACAAAATGATGGTTGTCCAACAACTTCAAGACGGTGACTGGCAGAACCGAATGGCATGTTGTGAGGCTATCCTTGAGAATGTTTCTGCAAACGATGTGCTGCTCTCAAGCGACGAAGCTCACTTTCACTTGAATGACTCCGTGAATAAGCAGAATTTCCGTTATTGGGCAGAACAAAATCCTCGACAGCCTCATGAAAGGCCTCTACACAGTCCACTTGTTACTGTTTGGTGTGCTGTTGGAAATTGTGGTGTTTATGGTCCATACTTTTTCGAGGAAGAAGGCCAAACGGTTACAGTGAATTCCGCTCGGTATGTGCAAATGTTACAACACTTTTGCAACCAAAACTCGCCACACTTGGAAATCGGAATGTGTGGTTTCAACAGGCTGGGGCCACTGCCCACACAGCCAGAAACTCGATGGCTGTTTTGAGAGAACTGTTTCCCGGGCGCTCGGTCTCGTTACATGGTGACATTCGGTGGCCCGCATGATCACCCGATCTCACCCCTTGCGATTTTTTTCTTTGGGGCCATCTGAAGGCTAATGTTTACCGACATCGACCACAAACCATTGATGAACTGAAAGCTGCTATACACCAAGAAATTGCAGCGATAACACCGCAACTCACCCAGCGAGTGATGCAAAATTTCAGAAATCGATTAGAAACGTGTATCGGGGAAGAAGGCCACCATTTAGGCGATATCATTTTCAAAACCAAGTGAAAGAAACTGCATTCTGTATCCTTTCATATTATGTAATAAAATTTAGAATAGCATCGCTCATGTTTTTTTTGTTAGCCTTTTAAATGTGGGAGGTTTTTCTGCCGCACCCTGTATAAATGCTTAAAATAGATTTTAATGATATTTTATTATTTTGTTTTAGTTTACAGAGTGGTCAGCTGAAAAATCTGGAGTCTGCTAAAGTGTCGATGCCAGGACAGTTGAAAAAGTAAGTTAATTTTGGAAAATTACTTTTAAGTTCTTGTGAGTAGTTTGATAATTTTTTCAAGTGCCTTAACTCTTGAGAGAACTGATTATGATGTTTTGGAAAAATTATATGGATTAGTACTTTAGTAGTATGTATTGCTTGTGGTTTCTAGAGTGGTATTATAAAAAAACCTTAGCAACCAAATTTAAGTAAAATTTCGTCATATTTAAATAGGGAGTAAATGTCAATAGAAATCTTAATTCGTTATGTATATTTAACTCTGCTAAAGTTCTTGTATAATAAAAATTCATTTGTAATATTTAAGGATTGAAGCACACATACTCATTATACATTATCTTTAGTGCAAAAAAATGTCTTGTTGTGTACATATGCAAAAGCATGTTTATATGTTATACAAATATTATTTTCATGCAAATGTGGTTTTAATGGAGTTGGCAGAATGCTATGAAGGTATTTTGTAGGTTGCTATGAATAAAAGGTAGTTAGCATCTGTCAGAAACTTCTTTCTTATTGTGTTTAAGCAACACAAACTGATTTAACAAGCAGAAATCAGGTGATACACTCATTAAGATAAAAAAATCACCTTAAGTTGGAATCATAAGTAGAATAGCTTTTTTTCACAGCCCACTGTGGTCACTCGGGTAGACAACGTCCAAAGAGCTAGTGAAAAAGACTTGCTTTGTACCTGGAATGACTCACTGAAAAAGAGACATTGGACAGTAAAACCAGTGCCTGCTACCAAAAAAAAAAACTGAAAAAGCGATGCGAGATCAACTAATTGAACAAGAGTCGAGTTTTAACTTGACGGTTTGGAATTTGTCTGTTTGTTGGGGTATATCGCATGATAACTTTTGAATGCATTGTGACCACAGCCACAGTCATCTGCTCCCTGTCGTGGCGCTACTTGTCACAAGACAAATGGTGCCAATTGAGCAACTTGTCACATTTGTGGCCCTTAAAAGGGCCATTGGGCAAGGACGCTAGTTGCAGCTGCAGTGATATTCCACTCGAGCTGCAGTGTGATGTTTGGCAGCTGCTCTCACTGATGTTTCTCCACCTCATTCTTCTTCACTCAGCAGTGGGCTACTGCTGTAATAAAACTTGGCATCTCTTTCCATACTTTTACCTGACAGAGCCCTACTGATTTTAAGAAGGAGCCCTCCAAAATGGGGAGAGAGGGATGTGAAGGGGTCAGAATTATGAAAAAATATCATAAATCTGTGGGGAGTGTCAAATTAAAGGGAATTGTGACCACAGTCTGAGTATAGTGTTCATTTTTTAAACTTTCAAAATTTTGGGATACCAAGATCCAAAAAGTGGGTCAGAATTTTTATATATGTTGGATATCAAATAAAGATAATTTAACGTTTTGGAGAGTTTTAGAAATTTCAAAATTTTAGGATAACACAATGCTAAGAGGGATCAAAAAATTGAAAAGACTTTAAAAATCCATGCGGGGTGGATAATTAGACGGGATAAGAAATAGGGAGGGTGGAAGAAGTGGATGTTGAGTGTAAAAAAGGAAAAGAAGAACTTGAAATTAGCTTTGACTCACAAAGTAACAAAATGTCATAGTTGCTGATAACATATCAGTTGATAGTGGTACTAATAAGTTAAACGTATAATTTCCTTCAATGATGCAGAGATAATTCTATGTATGTGACTTATGTTTTACAAGGTGTCATTAAATGAACCAACAATGCAGACAATGATTGTGCAGGCAGACACAATGATGGAGGTGCTTCAGAACATGTGTAGCCAGGCATGGAATAGTATTTTTAATGTTAATTTTTTCTCTAAAACAGTCAACAAAGGAAGTGAGACAAAAACTTTACTTTGCTAAGTGTTGGTGCCTCACCTCAGAAACCTGTGGAGTACATAAAGCCATAAAGCCACTGTGTTATTTACCATATTGGCCTGAATATAGGATGGCCTCACATATAAGCCAACCCTGAATTTAAATGGTCTAAATACGATTATTTAATTAAATAATATTTAATTTAATTATTATTTAAAATAATTAAATGGTCTAAGTATGATACATTGAGGTGAAACTAAATAGATATGGCTATTTTACATTAAAGGTGAAGTTATATGCAATAAAATGCCTTATTATTTTTAGTCCCAGTCACCATCC
>JAWRYS010001221.1:0-135000 GCA_034769895.1 Magicicada septendecula | reverse complement strand
TACAATCGGCCGTGTTTCTATGTAATTATATTGTCGGCTAGGCTAGCCGACAAACACCAGCAGAAAATATTACAAGTCCTACAGTCATGACGTCATATTTTAAAGGACTTGTAATATTTTTCGTTAACGTTCGTCGGCTAGCCTAGCCCACATCGAAGCACTCGTAATTATTTTCGCGTTCACTGTGGGACTTGTAAAATTTTTCGTTAACGTTCGTCGGCTAGCCTAGCCGTCCTTCGTAATTATTTTCGTTCACTGTGGAACTTGTAATATTTTTCGTTAACGTTTGTCGGTTAGCTTAGCCCACATCGAAGGACTCGTAATTATTTTCGTTCACTGTGGGACTTGTAAAATTTTTCGTTAACGTTCGTCGGCTAGCCTAGCCGTCCTTCGTAATTATTTTCGTTCACTGTGGAACTTGTAATATTTTTCGTTAACGTTTGTCGGTTAGCTTAGCCCACATCGAAGGACTCGTAATTATTTTCGTTCACTGTGGGACTTGTAAAATTTTTCGTTAACGTTCGTCGGCTAGCCTAGCCGTCCTTCGTAATTATTTTCGTTCACTGTGGAACTTGTAATATTTTTCGTTAACGTTTGTCGGTTAGCTTAGCCCACATCGAAGGACTCGTAATTATTTTCGTTCACTGTGGGACTTGTAATATTTTTCGTTAACGTTCGTCGGCTAGCCTAGCCGTCCTTCGTAATTATTTTCGTTCACTGTGGGACTTGTAAAATTTTTCGTTAACGTTCGTCGGTTAGCTTAGCCCACATCGAAGGACTCGTAATTATTTTCGTTCACTGTGGGACTTGTAATATTTTTCGTTAACGTTCGTCGGTTAGCTTAGCCCACATCGAAGGACTCGTAATTATTTTCGTTCACTGTGGGACTTGTAATATTTTTCGTTAACGTTCGTCGGTTAGCTTAGCCCACATCGAAGGACTCGTAATTATTTTCGTTCACTGTGGGACTTGTAATATTTTTCGTTAACGTTCGTCGGTTAGCTTAGCCCACATCGAAGGACTCGTAATTATTTTCGTTCACTGTGGGACTTGTAATATTTTTCGTTAACGTTCGTCGGCTAGCCTAGCCGATACCGAAGAACTCGTAATTATTTTCGCGTTCAGTGTGGGACTTGTAATATTTTCCGTTAACGTTCGTCGGCTAGCCTAGCTCACATCGAATGTTTTGGTTACTGCAGAATAAGTGTCACTGTTTATAAGTATGTAGTCTGTTTTGGTTACTGTTTCAATTACTGCTGCACAATAAATGTCACAATAAATGTCACTGTTTAATTATATGGATGCGTAATATGTACGCCTATTGTATCGTTTTGTAAAAAGTTTTTAGTTACTGCAGAATGTCACTGTTATAATTATGTCTATTAGTTTTGTAGTTAGTGTGTTTTGGTTACTGCAGAATAAATGTCACTATTTATAAGTATGTATAGTCTGTATTCATATGTGTCTATTGTATAGTTTAGTAAGTTTTTATATACTACTGTTATAATTATGTCTATTAGTTTTAGTATGTTTTGGTTACTGCAGAATAAATGTCACTATTTGTAAGTACATATAGTCTGTTTCGGTTACTGATACACAATAAATGTATGTGTAGTATGTTTCAATTACTGCAATGAAAGTTACTGTTATATTATTCATAATAAGTCACTGTTTGTAAGTACGTATAGTCTGTTTCGGTTACTGATGCACAATAAATGTATGTATAGTATGTTTCAATTACTGCAATGAAAGTTACTGTTATATTATTCATAATAAATGGTACTGTTATATTATTGAAAACTGTTGTCTTTACATCACTACCACTCTCAGCTGTTGCTTCCTTTCTCGACAAGTTTAGTTGTCACAAATGGTAATGTGTCTAAATGCAAAATGGTAGGCCAAAAAATGAGGAATAATGCAGTGTATTGGATATTATATTGCCGTCTGTTGCTTCCACACGTTCTTGATGTACCAGTGCAGTGAGTGCTGCTTCAACACGTTCTCGAATGACATGGCTTGTGTGTCAAATCATCACCCTCTTTGTGTGTAAATTGTCAAAATACCATTATCCACTAACAGTAAGGTTTTAAACAGTAGAAAAGGTGAGACATTTGATTTAGTAAAGACGAGACATTGGGTTGATTTAACATTAGTTTATTGAAACACATTTACAACAAAATTAGGCCAGCTTTGAAAACAAAGATAAGTAGTAGCAGCCGTTAGATGCGGTTTACTTTACATACAAAACAAACCCGTAGACGTTACATATTGCACAAAACAAACCCGTATTATTTACAGTATATTGTTTACAGTCTAGAACATCTCTAAGTTTACTGTCAAGTAAAATATAAGTTTGCAGTCTTGAGCGTAGACGTTACATATTGCACAAAACAAACTCGTATTGTCTTACAGTCTAAAACCTCTATTTACAGTCAAAAAGTAAATACAAGCTTGCAGTCCTGAGCATAGAAATTACATATATAAACTATTAACATAAATCGTACAAGAAAATATAATACACCGCAGCCATGTATAGTTAACAATCCAGAACATAGACGTTCCGTATACAAATTACAATGAGGTAAATGAGGTAGATCTCTGATAATTAGCAGATGCTACAACCTACGATTCAATATTGGAAACACTATACTTTAAACATAAATCTTACAAGAAAAAATAACTAGCAAATACAAATCGCCTGACATTGTTAGCAGCCAACAGCCAACACAAGGTAGGTCTCACTATGCGTACAAATACACGTTGAATCGAATACGATTCGATACTGAAAACACAATACTTTAAACATATAACGCAAACAGAAACCATAATGTATAGTTAATAACGTCAGGAGAACTAATAACTAGCAGATGCAAATCGCCTTCACTCTGTCAGCTAGGCTAGCTAACTGACATTGCTAGCAACCGACACTAGTACAAGACGCTCACTATGTGTACAAATATACGTTGAATCGAGTACGATTCGATACTGAAACACAAAGGTAAATCTCACAAGAAAAATACAACAAACTTGTATAGTTAACAGTCCAGAACTAATTCGAGCCATCGAAGCAGCCAGCCTCGGATGCTCGTATTAAGAAGTAAGCAACAGTCCAGAACATCTTACAAAGAGAGTAGATGCTACAACGAAACACATAGCTTTAAACATATCAAAAATATAATACACAATAACCCTGTATAGTTATACACATTAACCTTGTAACAAAATATGTACAAAATATTCTACACTAAAAGAGTACTATGTTATGTGATGTACAGTACCGTAAAAGAGTATTATGTTATGTGATGTACATACCGACAGTGCCCTACAGTAAAAGCGTATAGAGTATGCGGTTATGTGATGTACAGTAGTAGAATACCACGGTGTTATTTTTCTTGAGAGGCTACAGACGCTACATCGTTTGTATCATACGTTAGCGTATAATATTTGGAATTAGGCTTTGTCAAACGAATGATTTTGTAGTCGCTGGTGAAATCTTCGACATCGTACAAGGTACCGTCGACTACGCTAGACTCCGATAGAGATGTCGACTGCTGTGGCGAACGACTGTGTCTGCCAACCGGTATACGCTCGGCAGATACAGTCATGTCGTTCTGTAGTCGAGCCTTGTTGCTAGTACCTCTTCCTCCGAGAGTGAGTACGAGGATGGCCATAACAGCGAGCGATGCTATCACAATCATTACCATGCATATGTAGCGTTTGGTCATTTCGTAAGGCATCGTACAAAGAAATAGATTTAATACTGACTGAGGTATCTATAGTGAGCAATGCCGGTAGTAGTTTTAAATACTGTTCTAAAATAGGAACTATATAGGAGGTTACAAAAAGAACACGTAAATTGTATATTACCTGAGTATCAGTCACAGCGAGCGTTAACACAACGCTCGTGTACAGACGACTATCGCCTACTATTTGATTGTAAAAAACAGTTGCTACAGTCTAGTTAAAGTCAGATCAATCGGGGTACGGCAAAATGCTATTTCACGGACGCCTAAAGGCATACGTATCGCGGTTTAGAAGCTTGACAATTTTAGAAAACCCAATCGACGCTAGTCATCGATATAAGACTCTATACCAGAATCGTCCGAATTGTAATCCTCGTCGTCTTCGTTTATACGGTTCAATATTGCTTGTCGTATAGCGCTCATTTCTTCGCTGGTCACGCCGTAAATGTATCCATGATCCCATGTCTCGTCGTCCGAGTCGTCCGTGTCTAAAGCGGCAGCTGCATTCGTAGCAGCAGACCCGTTCTGAGGCTGTGGCGCGTTGCCGTCCGAGCTGGAAGTCGAACATGACGGTTGCTGGCCGTCAGCCTCAGGCTGCTCGGTCGTACGGCTGTTATTTGAGGCCGTCGACCACGAGAGTCGCTGCGATTCTGTTGTGTTCGTATTCACGCCACTACTATTGCTGCCGGTTGAATCCATTTCTTGCGGTCGCTCCATCTAAACAATATAGCGGCTCTAACCATATCGGACCTTATACAACATAAGTTATTGTCGTACAAAAAGATTAGTAGTAGTAATAGTAGTAGTAGTAATAGTAGTAGTAGTAATAGTAGTGGCACACACAATTGTAGGAACTATGCTGCTGCGTCCATCTCTGTAAACGTGTATCACTATATCACTCGACTCGTTCTATCGTAACCGAGTCCTTTTCGGTTACCTGCTCGGTTACTGTTACGTTTGATCGGTACTGACTTGTGTTCTTCGAGTCGTTTGTAATATTTATAGGCTCGGATGTTATCTGCGATTTCACTTTTCACCCACTCCCAGTGAGCGAGCTCCACCTAGTCGGATAGTTCGGTCACGTCTTGTGACAGCCGGTAGACTTCCAATTCGTTAACGTTTCGTGGCTGCGCATGCCGGAATTGGTAAAATTCGTTCATGCGGCTCATTATACCGGCTTTGATTCTGTAAACGTCGTTGATATCTTTACAGTCGTTAGAATTTTTAGTGTTTGTTATAGCCATGTAATAAGAAAGTGATGATTATTGTATATTTTTGTGTACGAGTTGTCGAAAACGTATACAAATCCATGACAGTTTGACTCTGACGTTGCCGCAGTCGAGGTGCGAAGAATTAAAAGTCACGTCTAATAACCAGCCGCTATATATAGTATGCTATTAGATTACACTGTACATTTTGCTGTTGTCACATGCACAGGTTTCTCGTTTTAAGCACGTACCTCAACTCGCCGTCTCTCTAGACACATAGTGTTCGAATAGAAACCACTTTACAGACATCATTCTCCTGACAAAAGAACTCCATACAGAGAAACATAACTATCGCCAGACGTGTGGTGCAAGCACACACGTCTATTGTCCATATTATCAACTAGATTTTGGATATAGGATTTGTTGTAACTAGGTTTTAGATATAGGGTTTGTTGCAAGTCACAACTACAAGATTTGTTTAAATAATGTTTAATTAAAAAATATGTGACTTTAGTAAAAACAGTGCAGTCATCACAGACATCATGGTTACAACATATACAATACACGACAAAAAGATATATATCATGACTCTAGAAAAAAATGTATGATATTTAGTAAAAACAATATATTCATACTATATACATAATAGACATAATTATAACAGTGGCATTGTGCAGTAGCCAAAAACATACTATGGACAAGAGATTAGCGGATAGTGTAAAAATATACATCCTGAGACTAGAAAATATGTATGACTTTAGTAAAAACAGTGGTCATAAAATTACAACTATGTACACAGATATCATGGTTTGACATTTAGTAAAAACACTAGATTTATAAAACTACAACAATGTACGCAGACATTATGGTTACAACAGCTTCAATACACCACAAAAAGATATATCATGACTTTAGAAGAAAATTTATAGGCATTGCACAAATGCAATGCACAGAGAAGAGCATTGAAAATGCTTCAATAAATTTAAAAATATATATATAGTTTTTCTTTATTTACCAATGTACATATTATAAGTTAAATGTAGTCGCATTCATAAGCGAAATTTTATATGTGTACTACGTTATTGACAACAAAGAAGTAAGTTTTTATGGAAACTCACCGGTTCCCATTTTCGATCATGCACCAGCGATCGACCGCAAATGTGCGAGACCCCCTTATAAACATTTTCAATGTTAAAACATACTATGTATACATGTAAACCACAAAACTATACAATAGACATTCACTGTGCTTCAACAAGAGAATAGCGGATAGTGTAGTTGTATATATCGTCGATACATATACTTTGGAGCATTGAACGTCCTAGCTGTAAATTTTGCTAACCATTTGGAGACGAATAAAATTAGTCTTGAAATACGTTAATAGTCGCCACGTTCAATACACGAAAGTACATATATCGGTGATGCATAAACTTTACATATATATCTAACAACAAAGACATAATTATAACCGTAACATTTATTGCCTCCCCCAACAAGAGATTAGTGTAGTACTGTATGTATCGCTGATATATATATTTTCGTGTATTGAACGTCCTGGTTGTAAATCCTGCTAACCATTTCGAGTCGAATGAAATTAGTCTCGAAATACGTTAACAAGGTTTACAGCCGGCACGTTCAATACAGGAAAGTACATATATCAGTGATACATAAACTATACACTTATATCTAACGACAAAGATATAATTACAACAGTAACGTTTATTGTGCTCCAACAAGAGATTAGCGGATAGTGTAGTTGTATGAATCGTTGATATATATATTTTCGTGTATTGAACGTCCTAGCTGTAAATCTTGCTAATCATATCGAGACGAATGAAATTGGTCTCGAAATACGTTAACAATAATTACAGCCGACACGTTCAATACAGCAAAGTACACATATCTGCGATACATAAACTATACACATATATCCAACGACAAAGACATAATTATAAGTTACATTTATTGTGCACAAAGACAATCATAACATTAAAATTTTTTGCGCATAAAGACAATGGAATTACGGTTATAATATATCGCACCTGTGTTGTTGTATCTCCTCTGGAGTCCTTCACAAGGTGTAGTTGTGGGTCCGTAGTGGAATTGGTGTTGCTGTGCGCCTCCTCGTGACGATGCCGAGTTTAATTTTTGCCGCTGTTAATTCTCGGTTTGTAGGCGGAAAGCTAGCTGTCCGTTTCTATCTGGATTGTAAAGTTCAAGTGTCGCCATCTTGCCGTTCTGCCAATTCTTGGTATCTTTTAAATTGCTGTAGACGGAAAGCTCTCCGCTCAGGTTTGGTCACACTTGGCGGTATCGGCACGATGACGCACTTGTTCTTTAAATCCGATTGAACAGCGGCGAGGGTCGAAGACGTAACGACGTCGTCCCAATTTTCGCCGTCTTTCGGGATGTATCCGCTGTTTATGGGAACCAGTCCTTCCGTCGAGTCCGTAGTGGAGTCTGCGTTGCGGCGCCTTCTTTCCTCTGACCAGTCGTCCCATTTTTTAACATCATTCCGAGCTGCCGAGGACAAATTCTTGTAACAAAAGCGGCAAATTGTGTCTCGCAGGGCGTTAAGGTTGCTGTTCTTCCGAGCTGTCAAGGATAAAGTCTTGTAACAATAGCGGCAAATTGTGTCTCGACAGCTCGGCAGGGCGTTAATGTTGCTGTTCTCTGGTCGATCGTTTCGATCGTCCCAGTTTTCTTCTGATTCTCGCCGTCTTCTACTGCGTATTGGTTTCGGCAGGGCGTTAATGTTGCTGTTCTCTGGTCGATCGTTTCGTTCGTCCCAATTTTCTTCTAATTCTCGCCGTCTTCTACTGCGTATTGGTTTCGGCAGGGCGTTAATGTTTCTGTTCTCTGGTCGATCGTTTCGATCGTCCCAGTTTTCTTCTGATTCTCGCCGTCTTCTACTGCGTATTGGTTTCGGCAGGGCGTTAATGTTGCTGTTCTCTGGTCGATCGTTTCGTTCGTCCCAATTTTCTTCTGATTCTCGCCGTCTTCTACTGCGTATTGGTTTCGGCAGGGCGTTAATGTTTCTGTTCTCTGGTCGATCGTTTCGATCGTCCCAATTTTCTTCTGATTCTCGCCGTCTTCTACTGCGTATTGGTTTCGGCAGGGCGTTAATGTTGCTGTTCTCTGGTCGATCGTTTCGATCGGCCCAGTGTTTTTCGCCGCCACGTGCTGCTCCTCCTCGTCGCCTTCTGCTTTGTGTAGGTTTCGGCAGGGCGTGCGTCTCTGGCTGGTCTACCCAGACGAGGCTGAAAGTCTCGTTCAGCCAATCTCGCACCAATTTCGCACCCTTTATTAAGCCGGGCCCGACCGTAGGACATCCTTTCGGGTCCTTCGCTTTCTCGTAACACCGTACATTACGACCGTTCATCGTATTTAAAAAAAAACGCACAATGCGACTGAAGTTAAAAAACACCACAACACGTCAACTCTCTCAAGTAAGACGTACAACTGACGAAGTTGCCGTTAGCCGCCTGAATTTATACTCCTACTCCTCCTCCTCATCCATCATGGCCGACTGTGCTGGTGGTGGTGGTGGTGATATTCCCCTTACGTTAATTACGTTACGTCACTACATCGATACTGCATTTAGAATACAAGGCGTTGCGAAAGCACGAAAGTGATGAAGGGGGAATTGCAGCCGTATTGAATGCAGAAAACAGTATTGCAGTTAAACTCGTTCACCGCCACGCTGTCGCCGAGGTATATAAATCGTATTGTATCGTCGTTTTCGGTTTATTCCCAGTTAAACCGTTAAAAAAGACACAAGTGTTTGATTTTACAGTGATTTGATCGAGTTTAGCTACATTTCTTTGTCCTTAAAAACACTCTTGCCTGTAACGACTACCCCTGCGAGTCTGAAATTAAACGTTATTTCCTATAGAGGTAAGTCGATCATTTTTTCGTTTCTCACTACGTCGTGCGGTTTTATAAAAGAGAGTTTGTCAAGAATCGTAGCAATAGTTCATTTTTTTAACCGTATCAATCAACGATTATTGCATATATAATGCAGCGTGTTTCGGACCTGTTGACTAGTATGCAAAACGTTGTTGGTATCGATGAAAACTGCATTTATTCAACTTACAGGCGTATATTAATTCGACACGTTACACTGTACGATTTTGAAATTTTAAAACGGGTGGCATCGATGGAAAACGCATTTATTCGTATTGCAGACGCATAATAAATTGACACGTTACACTGTGTGATTTTGAAATTTTAAAACGGTTGTCGTGAGAGCGATCCTGCAAACGTATTAGTCCATATGACAGCGGTCGAGAGCGGCAACGTGTAGAAGCACGGCGTACGACAGCAATACGATTGATCCAAACCTGTTGTCTTCGGGCTTTACAACAGCAGCTAGAGTAGACGAACTGATGAACGTTGTGGACGCGTTGTTTGAACAACTAATTGTAATATCGTTGTTACCGCGTCTGACATTGTTGACGGTGTTCTCTTAAGCTGCGAATCGTTGCGAGTGACGGTGATCCAGCCCGAATATATGCGGTCCGAGTAATCTGTCGGAATCATATATCTTGGCAACCTATATGTCCGTCCTAATATATCTTTGTTCTTTTCAATTTATATCGCTCGCCACACTTGTCATTTTATTCGACTGATCTTCCTGCAATGTTTTATCACGGGTCGACTCAACGGTATCATTAGGCTGGGATTGTAGGTCTGCACGGTTTTATGTCTGCACTTTCGATGCGCTCTGCAGTAGACCGGGCTGTTGGCGCACTTGAGACACTGGGCGCAGACCGGGCACTGACGCGCTTCCTTGATTTCTTCCAAGCAAGTCTCGTCCATGTCGCCCATCATAATGTATATGTCGTTCCACGGCACTTGCTGGATGCAGAAGCGACGCACGGTGTGGTCGCGCAGTTTCAAAGACCATCGGCTGCAGCCGGGACTGCACGTGCACGCCGCCTCTTTTTTTAAATATACATACAGCTTGCGCGGCCACACATGCTGCATGCCGCTCACCAAGCACCGCTTGTGCGTGTCGGCGATGCCTTGACGTTCGGTGGGTATGAACCCGTAGTAGACGCAGACGTTACCCCCGATACTGCCCTCGCTGTACTGGTAGGCCAGTATCTCTCCGCCAGTCACTCGGGCCTGCAGCGTGGACCTGGTTACGGCCCTACGTACGGTGGTCGACACGTGAGCCACGTAGATCCAGTTGTCTCGTACGGCCTCCTTCAGACTGGTGGGCGCAAACTTGATGTACTCGGTGAACTCGCAGTTGGTCACCAGTGTATAGTCGTCCAGGTCTGTCAGATAGAGCGGTTGGCCGGTAGAGGAGACGAGCACAGTCTTGCCGATGGTGACTGTGGGTCCGTAACGGCGGCACTTGTTCGCATGCTGAGTCGTCTGTTTTGAAGCCGGTGTTGTCGCTTTGCCGGCGCCGTTACTGAGTGCGGCGGTGGTATCGTCTTCATCATTCGTACAAGAGGAACCAGTCGATAACGGTAGTAGCATAGTGTACTGATAATGACAATACTATTAATACCCGTATAATAAAAAGTGCGCTCAGAGTGCATTCGACTGCACCAAAGTACAGTTTATTTGCATTTCCGCAAGTACTTATAGAGCACCAACAATACAATTATAAATCTCGTTCAGAACGCATGCAACTGCAGAAAAGTGCAGTTTAGCGCATTTGTAGCATATTTATAGAGTGTTGAAAAAGTCGACTTTAGACTTGAAGTTCAACGCAGGCATGTCGTACACAAACCTGGGATGTATGTCTGCAAAATTTTTTATAAACTGTTGAACGATCAACGTCTCGACCAGCTCTTCGGTCACGGAGTTGGAAGAGACCACTTCGCAGCGAATCTCGTGTATATGTCGCCACTGGGCAAAAGCGTCGGCGTCAAACTTGTGGCCGCGACCTCTCGCCCGTAGTAAAGCCTGGTAGTTGCGTCCATAACAGTCGATACGAGCGCGCTCGCTGTTGCCGGCCGACTCGCAAATACATATTCTCTTGGACGACGCCATTTGAGTGTGTACGTCTCGTTGTCGTGACTGGGATTATACTAAACGGGTCCGTATATATAGTGAATATATATATAGACCGCAGTCTATCGAACCCCACTTAAAGTCGATATGCCGTGTCTACAGTACAGTCACGATTTCACTTACAATACGTATCTGCGAAAGGCAGTGCCGGGCACCAGACTATTTAACAGAATACACGCTTCGCCGCCGGTCGTGTCGTCAACACTGCTCACCAAAAATTTGAACGTTACGGACATGAACGTTTACTACATGACGACGGAAAACAAAAACCCAAGTGACAACAGTGCTAAGAACTAGTGTGCGAATCAATACGTATATGAAAAGGATCACTATAAAAATAGGGGGGGGTGAATACATTAAAGGTACTTCAATGATGAATACTGTGTTAGCGTAGCAAGTTATTTGTTTATATCCGATATGGACGCTGCCACTGCGGATAGATTCGCCTTGGACCGCCAAGTGCGTAACGAGGCTCGTGAACGGTTACGCACGCTGGCCGACTGTAAGAACTTGCAAGAGCCGCTGTTTGTCACCGAATGGTTCGACGACGGTACCAACATCGTGGGCGTCGGCTGTACCAGACACAGCGGCGGAGAGACGGCCAAACTGACGCTGGACGTCAAGCCGGGTCTGTTCCTGGTGAGCGGAGACGTACAAGTGTTGCGCATAGTGGTCGCCCTGCTGGGCTTTCCCAACGTGATCAAGTATACGGACATCCGATACGAGGCGAACAATTTCAACTTGTACGACATCATGTGCGAGCCACAGCGAGCTACAGACGTGCCGCTGGTGAAGATCGAAACGCCCACGTTTTTAGACTCCGTGATACTCTATCATCGACTGAAAAGAGATCCCAAAGCGTATCGGTACGCTTCGGTCACCCACTACTGGGACGCTACAAAGCAAGTGATGTTCGAGCTGATTGTGCGACGACACCAGCAATCTCACGACTACGCGGTGCCTAAACTTACGTACCGTTGGTTCAACTCGGCGCTGCAAGTGATTCGTCTGCCCGAACCCAAACTGCCGGTCATCACGTTCGACATAGAGACCGTGTCCACGGACCCGGACCGCGTGCCCACCGGAGAGGACGTCAACGATGTGCTGTTTACAAGCTCTATTCACCACGTGGACGAGCATATCGTCTACACTCTCGTCTATCTGCCCATCGTGGGTCGGACACCGCAATCGCTGAAAGAGGAAGTGTTACGACTGGACAGTTATCCCGACTACGGCACAGAGACCAACGCGTTGGAAGTGTTCACCAGCGAAGTGGACTTGTTACGACGAACCATGGACCTGTTACATCTCAACGGCCGCCACCACTATTTGATGGGGTACAACTCGCTGTCGTACGACATCAAGTACTTGCTGGTGCGCTGCCATTTTTACGGCTTGTACACGGACAGATTCGTGTGGAAAGACGGCTACACGTTCGGATTCGACCAGATTCACCTCGACATGTTTCGCATCGTGATGATGCGTTACTCGTACAAAAAGTACACGCTAAACAACGTGTCCAAGGAGCTGCTGAACGATAACAAGGTGGACGTGGACGCGGTGGCCCTGCGATACACGTTTCACCACATGAAGAAACGACAACGGCTGTACGCTCACGACGACCCGGAAGGCGCCAAGAACAAGTGGCCCTCGTTGCGAGACACGTTACACTATAACAATTACGATACTCTGTTGGTCAGTAAACTGATCGAGCGCACCCGTGCCATCGACTATTTGGTGGACTACGCACACGAATGTCGAGTCCCCCTGTACAGCATGAACACCAACTACAACAAAATGCAATACAAGGTATTGAACGAGTGTCTGGTGTTGGGACTGGGGCGGCGCAAGTTTCTGTCCACATTCAAAACGGCCACCGCAAACATGGTGATACCGTTGCCCGACTTGTCTCAGTCGCAAACGATGCCGGATGTTGTAGACAGCGGTCTTGTGCTACAACCGCACGATTATGTTATAGTGTCGCAGAACCTGGACACGCTCATCACAAGCAGACCGGACGAAGTGGTGTCGCGCCAACAGTACGCCCAGCAGAAGAAGAAATACCCCGGCGGAGCCAATTTTTGTCTGGGCGAATACAGTGTAGCCAACGTGCAATCGTACGACTACCGGATAGCATATCCGCTACTCATCGACCGCAAGAACCTGTCGGACGAGACGGCGGACGTGATACCGGCCGAAAAACTCATGTTCATGTACGACTACATCTGTAACAGACACGAGTACACTGTCTACGACTACATGACTCACGTGGGAGACACAAAGTCGGAAACCAAGATCCTGTATTACCAATACCTTTACTGCGGCACCTACTGCGGCGGCCAGTTCCCGTTCACCAAGTACGAACTGCAACGACGGGGCACGGCGCCCGTCATCATCGTGTGGCACGGCCGACGCGGCGTACTGTCGGACATCATCACCGTGTTTAACAAGAACCGCGAGAACACAAAGGTCAGACGCAATAAACTGGACGGTATGTTGGCCAAACTCGAAGACGTGCAAAAAGAGTACAACGAAGTGGAAGAATATACGAACAACGAAACTACAGACTCGCCGGATAGCTGCGAAGAAGAAGAAAAGTCTAACGCGGACAGCGATTTTGAATTCGACGACACGACACCGCTAGCCGATGACCGATACTTCGGGTGCGGCGCGACCGAAAACGAACCGACAACACCACGGCCACAGAAGACCACCGTCACGTATACGGTGACGCTACGTATAAAAAGTTTCGGTTCGAAAACGAAATCATACAAGTGCTTGACAACGGAACGTGTTTCATCGACGAGGCGGCGATACAGCGGTCCGAACGGCCGGTGGCCGTGTTGGAGCAGCTGAAGCACGACGTGAGCGTGGAACGGGACGAGTGCGAGAGTTCGTATCGGCTGCAAAAGAGTCGGGTGGCCAGCATATACGGCTTTATCGGCTCACTGAAACCTCGACTGGCCGCGCTCACCACGTGCATGATTCGCACCACGCTGTTACAGAGCGGCCGCTACTTGATCGACACTCACGGCTGTACGGTGTACTATTGCGACACGGACTCGTTGTTCATAGCCAATCCGTCCGGCGAAGACATGTCCGCCATACTGAACGAAAGGTATCCGCACACCGAGATCGAGATGAAGACGATCGAGCGATGCGAGTTTGTTCAGACCAAGATATATTACTATTGGTCGGACGGCAAGATAAAGTACGGCCACAACACGAACGGACCGAGAGCGTGGCACGATATGGTCGAACATTTTTTCAAACTGACGACGATCACCACAATCGACGATGTGTACCGTGCGTTCGCGAACTTCTTCGCCTCCGAGTACCGACACATTCTGGACGACACCGCCAGCCCGGGACTGAACGGCCTGCTGCGAGTGACACAAGACATTAAAGTGAAGTCCACCTACAAGACGATGACGCCGGCCAACGAGTTGAAGATCTATCTGAGCGCCAACTATCCGGCGCTGGCCGGCGCTTTTCGTCAGAACGTGTACTATTACCAGCATCCACAAGACGTTACCAAGACCGTGTACCGACCGTCTATCGAGCTGATGAAAGCGTCGCCCGAAGAATTGCGTCATCTGAAACTGGAACGACTGAAATCGGTCAATCTCTTTAAATATTATTACAACATGTTCAAGACGATATTCAACATCGTCAAGTTTCACGTCAAACGGAACAACGAACCCTACAACGTGACACTGAACGACGGCAACGTACGGGTCATAATGTTGCGAGCCTACTTGGACGTTACGGAAAACAACAATACGCGACTTGACAACGAGACGGTGGAACAGATGGCGATGACACTGTCCGGCGAAGACAAGGACGACGACGACAACGACGACGAAGAAGACTTGTAACGACTGTCTAGTATAATATATTTGTGTATAGCGTTTTTTGTTACCAACACAATAAACATCACTATGTTTAAACTGTTGTCTTTATACGGCATCCCAGATCCCACAGAAAAAGAAACACGAACCACAAACGGCTAGGCTAAAATCATACGATAAAACCGTTAAGCGTATACTGTAGTAGACCAGTAGGTGACGGACGGCTCACCGATGAACGCTATCGGTGTGCGGTATACGATTATAGTTATGGTGTGTGTATGAGTGCGTGCAGTAAATTATTACAAGTCCTTCGATGTCGGCTAGGCTAGCCGACACTTTCAACTAACGAATTTTAGCTGTAAACACCGAATAATGTCGGCTAGGCTAGCCGACATTCGCTTAACGCACTCTGTAAAATCAACCGTTTCTGCAATTTCATTGTCGGCTAGGCTAGCCGACAAACACCAGCAGAAAATATTACAAGTCCTACAATCATAAAAAACATGAGCCACAAACTGCTAGGCTAAAATACGATAAAAACGTTAAGCGTATACTGTAGTAGACCAGTAGGGGACGGACGACTCACCGATGAACGCTCTTCACCGGTAAGTGTGCGATATACAATTATGGTTATCGTATATGTGCGTACAGTAAATTATTACAAGTGCTTCGATGTCGGCTAGGCTAGCTGACGTTCAGTTACTCCGCTCTGTAAAATCGACCGTTTCTAAACACGTATTTGTAATATTTCGTATTGTCGGCTAGGCTAGCCGACGTTCACTTACTCCGTCGCTGTACAATCGGCCGTGTTTCTATGTAATTATATTGTCGGCTAGGCTAGCCGACAAACACCAGCAGAAAATATTACAAGTCCTACAGTCATGACGTCATATTTTAAAGGACTTGTAATATTTTTCGTTAACGTTCGTCGGCTAGCCTAGCCCACATCGGACTCGTAATTATTTTCACGTTCATCGTGGGACTTGTAATTATTTTCGTTCACCGTGGGACTTGTAAATTTTTTCGTTAACGTTCGTCGGCTAGCCTAGCCCACATCGAAGCACTCGTAATTATTTTCGCGTTCAGTGTGGGACTTGTAAAATTTTTCGTTAACGTTCGTCGGCTAGCTTAGCCCACATCGAAGGACTCGTAATTATTTTCGTTCACCGTGGGACTTGTAAAATTTTTCGTTAACGTTCGTCGGCTAGCCTAGCCGTCCTTCGTAATTATTTTCGCGTTCAGTGTGGGACTTGTAATATTTTTCGTTAACGTTTGTCGGTTAGCTTAGCCCACATCGAAGGACTCGTAATTATTTTCGTTCACCGTGGGACTTGTAATATTTTTCGTTGTGTCGGTATAGGATGCCGTCATATTTTAACCGACTTGTAATGTTTCTGACACGAAGTGCACGATTTTTAATATTTTCCGATAAAGCTAGCCTAGCCGACAGTGAAACTACGAATAATACGTATAGAAACGGTCGATTGAGTAAGCGATGTGTCGGCTAGAGATACTACAAGTCGGCTACACTCTCTCTCTGAAACCACGTCGAATTAGCAATCGGCCTTCGTTAAGGATATACCCACATGGATGTACACACATATATATATCAACTAAAAATATATATATATAATATATATATTACTATATACTTAACATAGACATACTACTACTACTATACCGACACATATCGAAAATTATTACAAGTCCTACGGTCGACGAAAATAATTACGAGTCCTTCGGTGTGGGCCGGGCTAGCCGAGACGCCGTCAGCACACGACGTACGCGAACCGACGGCAAAACGTTTCTCTGTAAGGATAACACGGGGATCGATGGTGGAGTAGACGGTTGTCGCCAGCACCCGACATACGCGTACCGACGGCAAAACGTTTCGCCGTAAGAATAACACGGGGATCGATGGTGGAGTAGACGGTTGTCGCCAGCGCACGACATACGCGAACCGACGGCAAAACGTTTCGCCGTAAGAATAACACGGGGATCGGGCTAGGCTAGCCGAGCGCACGATATACGCGAACCGACGGCAAAACGTTTCGCCGTAAGAATAACACGGGGATCGATGACGGAGTAGACGAAACAAAAATTTGATCGCCGGCGAGGCTCTTTTCTCGGACCAACCTCCGCCTCGGCTCTGGGGGGTGGTGAACACCACCCACCGTTTTATAAATCGTTCGCCCCTATTTCCGCTTCGACCTTGCTCGTTTTTCGTTCGCCGTCTGCTCCGTCGTCGGTTCCCGTGTTGTTCTTACGGCGAAACGTTTTGCCGTCGGTTCGCGTATGTCGGGTGCTGGCGACAGCCGACTCGCACCGCTTTCCTACGTCGAATTAGCGGTCGGCCTTTGTTAAGGATATATCCGCACGGATGTACGTACGTATATATCAAGTAAAAATATATATATAATATATATACATACTACTATATACTTAACATAGACATACTACTACTACTACTACTACTACTACTACTACTACTACTACTACTACTATACCGACACATAACGAAAATTATTACAAGTCCTACGGTCGACGAAAATAATTACGAGTCCTTCGATGTGGCTAGGCTAGACGAGACGTTGTCAGCACACGACGTACGCGAAACGGCTTTAAATCGTTTCTCCGTAAGGATAACACGGGTTCGACGACGGAGTAGACGGAACGAAAATTTTTCGCTCTTTTCTCGGACCAACCGTCGCCTCGGCTCCGGGGGTGATGAACAGCACCCCGTTTTATAAATCGTTCATCCCCTATTTCTGCTTCGACCTTGCTCGTTTTTCGTTCGCCGTCTACTCCGGCGGCAGCCGACTCGCTGCCGAGTCGACCGCTTTCCTACGTCGAATTAGCAGTCGGCCTTTGTTAAGGATATATCCACATGGATGTACGTACATATATATCAAGTAAAAATATATATATAATATATATAATATATATATTACTATATACTTAACATAGACATACTACTACTACTACTACTTTGGGACAACCGAACTTGGTACCGATCTACGGCCGTACAGTCGCGTCTTGTCCGCGGCAAATAATAATCGGTCGGCACAAATCGTCCGGCTGTGTTAAGGATATAACCGACGTATATGTATAGCTTAGTATAGCCCTAACATAGATATACTACTACTTTGGACGACCAAACGCGTGGTCGATCGACAATGATCCGACCGATCTTGTCGAGATTCCTTTCCGACGGCTGACTAGCCGTCCGAGGGTCAGAATGTAACACAAACGTACTACTGTTTTGGACGACCAAACCTGGTACGGGCCGTTCACCGTTGTTGTAAGCGTTCCGTTGTCATAACGTATATACTATACACCGCGACGTATTCTTAACAAAGACAGACCGGTACTGTGTGAAACCGAGATCTGTTTAACGCAGTACAAACGTTTCGCGTTCAGAATGTACACAACGAGATGTATTCTCAACATAGACTACTACCGTGTACAACAATGTCGTCTACACCATACATACGGGATCCGAATACCGTGCTGTCTACTAGGTAATGCTTGGCGATTTGTTGAAATCCGATCGGTTTTCAGCTTAACGATGTTGGACGTTGGCGACGCTCTTTTCCGGACCAAACCTCCGCTCCGCTCTAGGGGTGGTGAACATCAACCCCCGTTTTAGAAAAAATTCACCCCTATTTTCGATTTGACCTCGCTCGTTTTTCGCTGTCGTCTACTCCGTCGTCTATTCCCGTGTTATTATTATGGCGATCGTTTCAGCCGTCGGTTCGTCTATGTCGGATGCTGGCGACAGTCCACCCTCTTACGGACCCGTCTCTTCACACGGAAAAATAGCCGTCCGCCTTTGTTAAGGATATACCCACACAGACGTACGTACATATATATGAAGTAAACATATATATAATATATATATTACTATATACTTAACATAGACATACTACTACTTTGGACAATCAAACTCGGTAACGGTCGACACGATCGCGTCTGTTGTGCGGCACAAAATTGGTTGAAACGAGGGATCCGTCTATGTTAAGGATATACTCAACACGTGTGTACAAATACATACAATATATGTCTTGATGTATTCTTAACATAGACATACTACTACTTTGGACGACTAAACTCGGTACCGTAGACGCCGCTATACAGTATATTCTTAACGTGGACGTACCATTCATTTGGACAATCAAACGCGGTACGGTCGCCAGTGATCCAACCGATCTTCTTACGGAGTCGATTCAGCAAACTACCCGTCCGTCTATGTTAAGAAGATACTCAAAATATATGTCTAATATATATCGTACTATAGTCTTAACATAGACATACTACTACTACTTTGAACAACCGGTCGACAGCCACGCGTTGGTGATTCGTGTGCGGCAAAACATCGGTGGGTACAAGCGTTTCGTAGGGTATCGGCACAAGCGCCCCGGCTACAGCACCGGCCGTGCAGACCTCCAAACTAATAAATCAGCCGTCTGTGTGAAACACGTATTGTATATAATTTACTAGACTCTTAACATAGACATACTATCA
Source organism: Magicicada septendecula (assembly GCA_034769895.1). Classification (NCBI taxonomy): domain Eukaryota; kingdom Metazoa; phylum Arthropoda; class Insecta; order Hemiptera; family Cicadidae; genus Magicicada; species Magicicada septendecula. The sequence goes on along the minus strand of JAWRYS010001221.1, from coordinate 115,641 downwards.
CTTTGAACGACCAGACTTGTACGAACCTAGGCTGGAGCACAAACGTCTGTCGGGTACCACAAACTAGTAGTATATGTTGGGCTGGGCAAAAACTCTCGACATAGACATACCACTACTATTACTTTGAACGAACGAGACTTGTACGAACCTAGGCTGGAGCACAAACGTCTGTCGGGTACCACAAACTAGTAGTATATGTTGGGCTGGGCAAAAACTCTCGACATAGACATACCACTACTATTACTTTGAACGAACGAGACTTGTATCGGTGCCGACATGACAAGACTTGTTTCGGTAGACGAGAGCATTCACAAACGTCTGTCGGCGCGTTGGTCCAGGTCTGGTCTGGTCGTTGGAAACTAGCGTACAGACAACTTTGGTGAGGTTCGCATAAATCCGCTTGGTGTTGTTGTCGCTACATGGTGTAGTAGGCGACGGGTCAGCGCGGTATTTGGAATGATAGTTTTTATATAGTGTTCTAAACCCAGCACCATGGAATCAAAGTCGAGGAAGAAACGTAGGCGACTGGCGGTGACCGCGGTTCCTAGCGGCAGCATCGGCGACGGCGGTGTTATAAAATTGCCCGGTGGGTACGCGTGTAAAGCGGTGATCGACGAGGTCCCCGACACCGTGGCGTACCGTGTACGCTCCTATTTGGACGAACTGTTTGGCACCGTCATGTTGCAAGTGAAAGAGACCGACAGTTGTTTCGACGCCATACCGATTGTAGTGAGCAATATACTCAAGTACAACAATATACAGTTTGCCACCGTAGACATGTACAAGACGAGCGTCAGTATACCCGAGCCGTTGTGGTTCAAGTTTGAACTGGACAAACGACACTTGATCTTGTATCTGAACGAAATCATGTACAACGACTACTGTATCACGACTACGCCTACCGAGGTGCCGGTAGTGTGGTCGTGCGGACACGTACCCGTAGACAAGTACAACCCGTATCGCTCGCATCCGGAGGTGAGCGAGTTGGACACGGCGAAAATCAAGTGCGCCGTGGCCTGCGATCACGTGGCTCAGCACATTATCCACCGTTACTACAACGACACGCCGTTGTTGGCCAATACGGAGCTGCACGCAGGCGGTTGGACGCGGTGCGGCACCACGTTTGACTCGATGCTCGACATCGAGATCGTGGAGAACCCGTGCGGAGACCAGCGCGGAGGCACGGCCAACCAAGTGCTGACCATGTTGCCGCAACACAACGGCGGCGGCGGCGTCAGTCTAGGACTGATAAGTAGTCGTGAATACTCGCTGTAGTTTAGAAGCGAGCGCACACCATGTACACGAGCACGGATCAAAAAGAAGAAGAGTACACCGTAGAGGTTCGGTGTCAGGCGTTGAAACGGACGTGGGGCCTGATCGATCATTACTTCTTGGTGATCGGCGAGTACGAGTACCACATGGGTCGGTACAGTAAAGGGTCTATACTGCCGGTAGGCACGACTAAAGGCGCGCACGTTGTGTCTGTGAAGACCATGTGTCGCGCGTGTTACACAAAGATTGTGGAAAACTACAATTTGCGCGAAGACAAGCGGCTGTTCGACTACTATCCGCTAGTCAACTGTGAAACGCTGTCCACCGGACTCAGTGTGCAAGCGATTTCGTTTCTAGTGCTGCCGTTCGTATTCACCCTGTTATTGCTCGGTCATCTGTTGTGGGCCGTACTGTTGACACTGGCGGCGCTAGTCTTTTTCCTGATGTGCAGTAAATACGTCTTTAGTCGTACGACCAAGCACAAGTGTCGTCATTTACAACGGTATATATAGTGTTAGAATTCTGGCAAACACGTCTTTAGTCGTATCACACACACAAGCGTTGTCAGTATAAATAGTGTTAACATTCTATACACGATGGCAAACAATAACAGAGGATCGGCGGTTGTAAACGCGCTAACGAAACGCTGTGTGCACAGCAAACGTTTCGACCGTCTAGTCGCGTTATGTTTGTTAATCGTGAGCTGTTGTTGCGGTGGCGGCCTGACGAGCCGAGACGTGTTGACGGACTCGGTATCCGACGTTGTAGTCACCTACAACGAAATGTTGGGCTCGTTTGAGCGTAAACGGATTTCCGTGGCGATTTACGACAACGTCGTCAAGCTGGGCGATCAAAGTACGCTGACCTTAGACCAGATCAAAGAGAGCGACACCGGCATCAAGTGGTTCTCCAGTAACTCCGTCATGTATCCCACGTTTGCCAATTACGCCGAAGTGTACAAGTACTCGGCCGATGAAAAGGATCTAGACGGTTACGTTAGTAACGGCATAGAATACTGGGTGGTGAAGGATACATCCAGCGTTTCGTATTTCAGCATTACATTCTCAAGGGTTAAACTGTGGCAAGTACGCGTCACGAATCGTTACAATTATATTCAAGTGCTGTCAGATATAATCATGAACGATCCAGAATGTATGATGTATGTGAATTGTATAGACAAACACTTTGACATAATGTTACCTGTCGGTTATAGAAATGTGTTTGTGAACGGTGTGATCACAACGATCCACCGTCATACTCAGATTGCGGAACCACCGTGTCTTAACGTTTGTCATAATAACGAGGCCACAACGACGACCGGCATCGAATTACAAACGACCGCCGGTACAGAATCGACGTATACTAGTGCCAGCACCGAATTAACAACGTCCACCGCTAGAGACGTGACTATCACCGAATCACCAGAACTGAGCACCGAATCACCAACGATCCACAGTCCAGGACCGATAGTTATAACTAGCATCGGGTTATCGACAGAACCGAGAGATATGACTAGCACCGAATTATCAACCCCCAACACAACAAAATTGACAGATATGACTAGCACCGAATCACCTTCTACAACTGTTACCGTATTATCAACGTCCAAAACACCAGAAATAACGTATACGACTAGCACCGAATTACCAACGGCCAACAGTACAAAAGCGACGTATACGACTAGTGCTAGCACCGAGTTACCAACGACCAACAGTACAAAAGCGACGTATACGACTAGTGCTAGCACCGAGTTACCAACGACCAACAGTACAAAAGCGACGTATACGACTAGTGCTAGCACCGAGTTACCAACTACCAACAGTACAAAACTGACGAGTAGTAGAAGTAGTAACCCCGTATTATTAACGACTAACAATACAGAGCCGACAGATACAACTAGTACCGTATCGTCTGCAACAACTGGCACGGTACTATTAATGACCGACAATACAGAGCCAACAAGTACGGTAACTAGCATCGTATTGGCAACGACCAACGCTTCAGAAACGAGAACTACGACTAATACCGAACCACCTGCAACACCTAACGCCGTATTATTAACGACTGCCGGTACAGATACCACAATTAGCACCGTATCAGCAACGACTAACACAAAAGAACTTTCAGATACGACTAATGCCCAATTACCTGTTATAACTATTACCGAATTATTAACGACCAACAGAACAGAACCGACAGTTACGACTGGTAACGACCCCGACAGTATAGAACCGACAGTCGCTAATCCCGTATTATTAACGACCAACAGTACAGAACCGACAGATACGACTGGTACCAGCGCTGTACTGTTAACGATCAAACCGACAGATACGACTGGTATCGAATCACGTACAAGAACTAGCACCGTATTACTGACGACCAACTCTACAGAACCGACAGGTATAACACCCGTACTATCATCGACTAACGCTACAGAAGCGACAAATACGACTAGTGTTAAACCGTCGGCATCTATTGTGACGACAGTCGCTCCTCGCACTGAACCGACTACCGAGACGAGTTCAAATGTGTTTGCTGGCACAGCATCGGTTACCAAGTCGATTAACGGCACGGCTACCGTGCCGACATTACAGACAAACTACACGAGGGGTCAAATCTAATATTAGCCAGATCCAGTGATAGTAGTTTAAAAAACACCGTTTTAGAAATAACACTAGGTTGTTGGTTTTAGTAGTAGTATGATTTTTGACGTAAGAACGAAATACAAAGATAGAGATAGGCTTTTTGTTTATTGACGTATAGTTAAAAAAATATACATTAATTTACAAATTATAGTGTGCGTGTACACACGCCGTCATTTGAATATACCGGTCGCTATCGAGTACTCTTTGTCTTCGAGGTAGTGTCCGTCCGGTTTTCTGGCCAGCTGCAACGGTCCCTGTTTCAACGGCGTACCGAATATATTCTTGATTTCCTCGGCCATGGCCCGGTAGCGTTGGGGTTGAAAGTTGCGCTCCTCGTCGTACGGCACACAACGTACGGTCCAGCCGTACAGTCCTGCCGCCATGTAGTATGCTATACACTGAGTGATTGGGTACATGCGTATCCTCGCGCGATACGCATCTCCGCCGGTACACCGACTCATCATGCGCGCCCTGTTGAGGCTGGGATACGGGTCGGTAAAGACGACCACCTCCTGGCGTAACATGTAGGCGATCACATGCTTGTTGATCGTGGCGTTGAAGAACTTCAACAACTCTTCGACGACCCGGTCCTTGTACTGTGGGTCGCACAGCGTCATTATGATAGTCCACAGTGGGTTGTCTATGGGGCCCCTGTCGCCCAACACGTCGCCTCGGTGTAGCGCGTTCTCAAGGGCAGCGTGCAGTCCGGCTATGGCCGGTGCCGATTTTCACTTGCCAGAAAATGTGCCCAAATCGCCGCGGCTGCAAACTTTCCAGCCGTACCTCTTGAGTCTGTCCAAAAGCGTGGTCTTGCCGCAGCACGCTTGACCAGTGATCACTTTCATCGGCGTGTTGTTGTTCCCTGCGCCGGAATAGTCGGCACAAAGTGCAAACGGTGACGCCATCGGCTTCTCCAGCGTGGCGATTTCGTGTTGGGTCATCGATTCGTCTAGCAGCCACTGGTAGACTTCTTTGAAGTGGGCAACCAGGTCGGACGATACGTATCTCGTAACGGAGAACGTAGGATATTCCACTTTGTGGACCTTCTGCTGTTGTCGTTTAACACTGTTGAGGTACCGCAACAGTATGCGGAACGATGACCTGAGAAAGGGTACGCCGTCTTGGGGCACCACATACACCGGAGCTCGTTCCCTTTCCGTCACGATTGAAAGCGCTATTTGCTTAAAGTCTTTATAGCGGTCGCCGTACTTTATCAACGCCTCGTTAGTCCATGTCGCCATAAACGAGCAGATGGCGTACACCACACAGTCGTATCGATCGGTTCTTAACAACTCTTTGTTAAACTCTTTCGCAGTCATGTAGTCGTGAACGTGCCGCATCTCCAAGTCGGTGGGCGTGGTGCTGAAGTCGGTCCACTTGTCGAACGGACCGACAGCGTTCATCGGATCAAAGGTTTGAAAGTAGCGCACCAGTCGTGGTATGCCTCTGTCGCCACACGTGTCAAACTTAACGTACGACGGCACAGACGACACGCGCGTGTAGTTGGCGACAAAGAGATCCATGATCACGTCCACGTCGTCTGGGCTCGTGTGCAAGCACTGGTTTTTCTCTCTATCTATGTGTCGGTCGATTATTCGCATAGACAGATCCAACAGGTCTTCGTGTTGATTTCCAAACATAGCTGTAAAGATAGCACTTTGCCAACGAGTGTAGTAAAATGGATGTTCAGACAGAGACTATTCTTTACAAGCGAAAACTCCAACCAATATACCAGTGGCTAGATCACCACATCGAGTTTCCACCGCTAGTCTATACACGAGTCGATCGGTTGGCTGTACCGCCCATCGACGTAGTGCGTATGGGCGGCAGTTATGCGTGTTTCGCCGACCGACCGTGGTTCAGAATGCGTGCGATGTTGTGCGAAGAGAATGTGTTGCCTTACGACTTGAACACGGAGAACTTTCAAGTACGTTACGGTGTGCTCCTATGGTCTCGTTTCAATCTGCACGCGTTCACCGACCTGCAAAATCCGGACACGGTATACGTGCTCGATCGTGAAACGTCGACCCGTTGGATAGCCAGACTACATTTCGGCGAGACGCAAGTCACGTTGACCGAACTAGCCGCGTGACAGTGTTGTTTTTCTCTGAAACCTGGTAATAATAGTAGATGTAATACTGCGCCTCACCGCGACTACACCAGTATGGCTAGCTTGAGCTTTATGTTTAAACTGGTCTTTACGTTGACCGTAATGATGACACTGGTGTTGTTGGTGCTGATACCTGCACCGTTGAAACCGCTGTTGTTCGACACGTACATGCCACCGCAGTACTACAAGTTGGCTGCAAACGGCAAAGAGTACAGTTACTACACAGTGTACACGGGCGCTAGTAAATTGAACAAACGCAACTTGTTGGTGTGGTTCACCGGCGGTGCGCTCTTGTACAGCGATCGTAAGACCACGTACGGTATGTTGAACGAACTCAGCGCTAGTATGCCCGACTTTGACGTGCTGGTGTTTGACTATCCCGTGCGGTTCAGACACACTGTGCGCGAAGCGATGCTCGCGGTGAACAAAGTGTTGTCCGAGACGACGGTGGGACGTTACGACAATTACTACGCCGGCGGCATGTCTGCCGGTACGCTACTGATGGGTACGTTTCAGTCCAAAGAAACGACACCGGCTGTCGCCGACGAAATTAGAGTACATGCCATAGGGATCAAATTCAAAGCTATGGTGGGTGTGTGCGGCTTGTACAGATCCGCGTTCGACAGCCGCTTGTTGAACCTAATGTTTAAGTGTTACGTTATGCGAGGTACACCGGCCGCCAAACTGTACAGTTGTTACGGTCTGACAGACACGCCGAAGCTGGTCATCAGCGCCACCACAGAGTATCTGTACTCGCAGACGTATGAGTTCGTCAAGATAGAGCCGTGCGAGTCCAAAGTGTACACCAACGATCTGCTGACACACTCGTTTCCACTGCTAAACAACTGTCCCGAAGCGCAAGACACGGTTAAACTAATTACCGCGTTCATCACAAAATATAGTCACTGAGCTTGTATCGAGTTTGGGTGTCGTCACACGTTTCGCGTATAAAGGAGTTCAACATACCGGTATGTATCATTCTTTCGGTGGGTACGGTGCCGTCAACGTATATTGTACCGGTGCTTAGATTTTTTACAGTTTTGCTAACACACGATAATATGGCGAGCAAGACCAGGAGAGAGTACTGCGAGGATTCTCGTTCGCGTATCGACGAGTTGTTTGAGTCGACAGAGGACATTGTAAATCGCAACATGAGTCTGACGATTTAGGGGGAGAAGTTAACCTTCGACCAATTACAAAAAGTTATGATCGACCAACCTCCGTTCATCAAGACCAAAGAGGTGTCGTCTCGCGTCGACTTGACGAGCATCACGAAGCAAAACGTAGACGGCATCCGCAACTCGTTGGAGCAGTTGATACCACGCACCAACGTCCCGTGTTTGATGCAGTGGGTGTGCGTTAAGAAATTCAAAGAAGTGGTCTTCTCCGACTCCGAAATAAAGGGTGGCAAACTGTTTCCACCATGCATGAGCATCGACGTGGGCACAGTGGCGCCAAACAGCAGTGTCCGGATCAACACCGGATACGTGTTTAAGATGCCGAGCAAAGGCGTAATGCTCGACGTGAAAGACGGCAAAATTGTAAAAATAGGATACCAGAAGCAGCCATCGTTTGTCATCATACCGTACATTATTTGCGAACACGACGGATTTATACCCACCATATACGCCCGAGACCCGGAGGACACCGGATTGTTCACAATCAACTTTACCACACTGACCGGTATGGTTGGCAAACTGCGAGTGGTGTTCAAGGCGTACCGTGTGGTGTCTCCACGTAACCAAGTGGGCATCGTCGACTCAGAACAGTCGAGTTCGACAGTTTTTAAGCCCAAGGACCAGAATACCGGCCGTCTGGTGAATAATCCGAAGCCGAAAATTATCTACGAGTCGATGCGCTACGAAAAGGACGGAAACAAGGTGCTATTCAAGACATACGATTCGACGCAGAAGACACTGAAGGTGTTTACAAAACAGCAGCTGTGTATCGAGCGACTGACTACATTGATTGTAAGCCGCAAACGAGAATGGGACAACAGCCGGTTGGTGTCTTTGACAGGAATGTTTGTACCGTCGGGTGATACCGCCGACTGCATAGCGCCCATGGTGGCGACAGGCTCCGAGTACAACACAAACACCCACTGTTTGACGTTTGTGGACTGCCGGCTCAATTTGTTCAGCACACGAGTTACCGATCGTAGCGACGTGAAAGTGTTGAACGGAGCGTTCTGCGACGCAGAGTCTTACACCGTAGTGTGTAAGGCTATACGGCAACTCATCTCCGCACTGAAGGGACTCAGTGTCGGCGTCGCTCACTGCAAGACGATCGCATCTCGTCGTCCTGATTTGCCGTTGGAACGGCTGATCAGATTGATGGATTTTCACAAGAGCGTGGTGGAAACCGACGACCTGCTAAAGGAGAAATGTTTCAAGTCCGACAAGGACATGTACGACAGTAAGCCGTCCCACGGAGATGCGTACAGTGTAATTCTCTATCGGGCGTTCTGCTGTCTGGTGGCCGTCTACTTTCCTGATCGGTTCACCGCCAAGCAGATTGAAGAGTTGAAACTCTGTAAAATCGGAAATAACACCGAGACCACTACAACAGTAACAGCGCCCGACACCAGTACTGGAACGGCGGCAGAACCCGTCACCGACAACGCCGGTGCCGCAGACGAGAAGGAGGAGATCGGTACTGATAACACGTCGATCTGCTCTAGTGCCGACACTATACCGATACTCGAGGCGGAATGCGACACTGATACTGAACACGACGTTGCCGCAACAGAGTCTTCTTTAAAACGCATGAACGATCAAACAGACCGAGACGACAACACTGCGAAGAAGCTAAAGTCTGAGTGTTCAGACAAAAAATGTATGCGTGTATGTAACTTTAGCGTTATCACTATGTATTAATACATTATTTAATATTAGTTTAATAAATATCACAACACAACAAACACGACGTTTTTGTCTGCTAGTAACCTACCTATTCCCGTATATTAATTATAGTAAAGAGACATTGTTGTCTGCGAATATGAGCGCATTACTGCCCATATCCGAGAGAGTGTACGAGTTGAATTTGTGTGCCGAACACGGTTACACGTATAGGAGTTTTAAACGGGCGGTACGTGTGTATCAGAGCGCGGACTACAAGTCTGCTCTGTTCTTGGTATACGCTACGTATAAACATACGTTGCCGAACCGCATGACACCGTACCGCAACCATTTTACACTGTATCGTAATGCAGACACGGTGGTAGTAGTCAGATCTGAGACTACACTGCGGTTTCAAGATCACGACGCCGCGTTACAGTACGACGTGATAAAACCGACAGAGTCGTACAGAGCTGCTACCGCGTGCGACTGGACCGTGTCTTTTGACAAGATACAATATTGAAACACGAGACCCTCGTTTCTCAGCTACACGCTGGTGTGTAGCGGCGAGTGGTGGTACTTCGAAAAGGGCGTAATTTTGAACGGCATAACTGCCTACGAAAAAGTATCACTTGCGGACACATGTTCATCTATTACGAACTACACCCCAAATATAATATTGTAACACCTCTGTCGCAAAACTATCGTACCAGCGCGCAGACACGGCTCTTGTCTATGGCCACTACGTCCTCATCGTTACCGTCGTTCTTGGTGGGTCGTAGACGGCAACCGCCGGACCCGAATCCTCCGACTAGTAATACCCCCACTTCAACTATACCAAATAACCAAGCAGCAACTACTACTACTGCTACATCTGCCACCGCTCCGAACCCTAGTTGTAATCCACGAACACAGTTGTGCTCATTTCTGACAGCACCCACCGCTGTATCAGACTCGGGTTTCAACGTCATACAGGCTACAACGTTAAACTCAAACATTGCGGCTATAGTAAACACGCTGGCTAGACCGATTATACAGACCAACGACTCGCAAGAAGTGCCCGACATGGACATTAAAACCGTAGTACCGTCCATGTTTTGGTTTGTACAACGCAGCAAGGAACTCGACGCTAGATGTATATCGTACTTTCTGCCCAAAGATTTTAAAGCGACACCGGACGTGGGGGGCAGTAGTTTTCTAAACAACGCGTACTATAATATGGGTCTGCCGGCAGTGTCGTTACCTCAACTCAGTAACGATGAACAGAGCTACTGACTGTAGATTTTTGCAAAAAATATATACGACCACATCTGCATCAGCGTATAGTGACTTCTGGTCCGTAGAATGTCAAGTCTGGCAGATTGGTTATCTGATTCTGGTAGACCAGTTCACGGTTCGACATCTGCACCATCGAGTCTTCCGACTCGGTGTCGAACCAGTTACGCGCACATTGATCCGATCGACTCGGACAATAGTCTGTGTGTTCAAAGTGTTCGTACACAATATGATACAGACGGGGTGTGATTTTTAGGATATCGCTGTTGCCATTACCGCGATTGGCCAGTGTCATCGAGTGGTATTTGAGCATGATCGCCATTTCCACAGGCGTTAGATCTTTGTTGTAGTCGTAAACAACGTTCGGTATCCGTTCGTCTATGGTTATAGGCGTTGCGTTTGTGTCGTCTCTCGACACGCGTATCTTACTGTAACTGTACACCCGATGGACGACACGATGACGCCGACTCATGGTGTAAATGTTGACACCCTTACACGGGACAATAGGATTCACAGCCGCCTTCGTCCCGACACATATCGGTCGTGTATCTTTTCCGTACTTTTTGACGAGATATTCGTCTGCGCGATTACTCACACCTATAGGATCGTAGTTCTTGATCGCGATACCGTCTACAAATAGACTCTCGTCGTAGTATAAATTCGAAGACATCGCTGACAGCGAGCGGCAGCGTTACTACTACCTATAATATGATGTAAAATAAAATTCATAGTATCATTGAAGCACGTCCTTACACGCCGGGTGCATGGTGGTGGACGTTAGCTTCGGCTTGGGTTAGGAAAAGAAAATAAAAAAATATATGTACAAGTATAAAAACGTTTATTGTACGTATATCGTTACACAGGATTGATCAACTTTATAGACTCTAAAAACGCGTGATATTCTTTGGTCGTGCTGCAAGTCATTCGGTCTACACGTTGTCTCAGTATTTTAAAGTTGGACGACATCTCGTATATACAGCCCTTTACACCGACAATATCGTCGTCGAGTTCGCCTGGCTCTGGTAGTTGTATTATGGTGGTTTGATTGGTGGAACCCACCATGTACTTGTACGGGCCGATACATTTCACATCTATTGTAGGCGGTTTCCACTTGATTGTCAGATCCTCTTGCACGATGATGAAGCCATCGTACTTGCTATCGTCAAAGTGCTTGGGCAAATACGTGTTGTAGAACGTCTGCACTGTCAAACGTTTGTCGCCAACAGTGACCTCAGACTCGGTCAGCACAGCGTCCAGATGGCGCAGTACCTCCGCGTTTGTCAACGGCTCGGTAGTGTAAATTTCCTCGTAGTAGGCGGCTGCGATGACTTCAACAATCACTATGTAATCGTCCATCAGTTCTACCTGCAAACACATATGCTCCATAAACGTTAAATCACCGCGATAGGCTTCTGTGTACATCTCACTGGCGTCTGGCCATATGTAAGCGTGGCCGTTGACACACATGAACTTAGCCTTTACGCCGTTCCACTTGTACGCCCACAAGTAGCGTTTCTACGGATTGAAACAGTTCCACATTTGAACTTTCGGCACTACACACGAGAAAATCTCGCCCAATGTCAACTTGTCGGATGTCACTTGAATGCGGTTAAAGTAAGGTGACATTTTCTGCACCAACCGCTGTTCGTACTCTACGATCTGGTCGTACGTTGACGTGTGCGGATATTCAGCTTCACACGTCAGCGTGTAGCGAACGCCGTCTTCAATCTCTTCCTTGTTGTACGCCAGACGCATCTTACAGCGATCGTGTTCGTCGTCGTACACGATGAGTCTGTGCACCGCTTTTTGTATAGACAGTGTAGGATCTATGTTGGTCGTCTCTTCGGTAGCCTTTGTCCTGCGTATCGGGTAGAAACGACCGTTCGAATAGCCCAGCACGTGTTTCTTTTCCGTCACGACTTTACGTTGTACCGTGCGCGAAGACAGTCTAGACCCGTTGGCAAAAATTAAAATTACATCACTCGCAATATTTTTCTTTTCCAACACCGCTTCGTATTCACACTTGTCGATATGTATAGTTATAGTGCTCTCCCACTCTATCCCCTTTTTAAGCATATTTTGTGTCGGTTGTTGTGCGTTCGTCATAGCTGAGAGTCTGCTTCTCACGGCTGGCGATATCTCTAGTATTCAACGCCGACAACTTGATGCTCTTCGATACGCCGCCTCAGCTAGTCCGGCTAGCGTAACCAGGGTGGGTTCACATTATGCGTCTATCATAGCTGAGAGTCTGCTTCTTACTGCTGGCGGTATCTCTGGCGATCTGGTTTTATAGTAGTGTATCCCCAAATTTTTTTCCATGCGTGTATAGAAAAAAAATAATAAATTATCAATAATATTTTATAGTGTGTATTGTTGAGAATTATGGAGCACTATAAAGTCGTGTGGTGAAAAAGGCCGCTAGTTCGACGCTAAACAGACGGCAGTCGTTTTTGAGGCTATCGAGTACTGCCACATTGACGCGAGCAGACCCACACCTATCACTACAGTCGCCGCGATAGACATGTAGCTGATTATTTTGTCCTTCTTGCTGTCTTCCTCGGTGGTCGTGGTCTTCTTCATATGATTGTATACAATCGCCACTACCAATAGTATTAGCGCTAACCCAATCACTACCATGAGCGTTATCGCCGACAACTTGATGCTCTTCGATAATTGGTTACATTCCGGCGTTAACGCCGCCTTCGCTCGTCCAGCTAGCGTAGACATTTTGTAGCACGACCAAAGAGTCTGGAGGTGAGTTCACAATGTACACTACTTTATACTTTAAAATTAATTTGACTATATCTCGAGCACTGTACGCACAGTTTCTGCAGTCGATCACGCGATACGAGTTGTCGGGCACCGTCCACAAATAATAGTCTCGTACGTATGTCGCCAACACAGCGTCTGGCACAGGTGGTAAACCCTGGTCTGACACTACTATATTACCGCCAGGGTTTATAGTCGTGTGTTGTCTGGTTACTATAGTGATCGGTTTGGTCGCGTGCAAGAAGCTGAGACAGTACGACGAATCTGTAAGTCTGCTCCTTCTCCAACAACACGCAGAAATGTCTGCTGGTGGTGTCGGTCATAGTAGTAGTAGTGATGGTGGTGATGATCATCAGACGCTATTTGCCAGAGGATCGCCTACTACTCGGTGGGATTGTCACGCGCACCACTCGGGCGACTGCTCTATGGCCTACGTGAACGGAGTACAATACCACGTAGTACCCGTAAAAGAAGTGTCTTTGTACACGCAGACTCGCTACAATAAGAGTACAGATGTGGGAATCAGTAACAACGAATTTTGGGAAGCTATGCCGAACACTGCCACAGTGTATCTGACGCCGGTCGCCAATTGCGATCTTATAAATGACTACAATTTTGTGCGCAAGATATTCCTGAAGTACGCCGAACTGGACACCGAGTCGGTCGTGTACACCAGGTACGGGTCGGCCAGGGACATGGTCAAACGACACGTGTTGACCGATTGTCTCGGCAACGTGGCGCTTTGCAACAAGCATTTGATCCGACCGGTGGCGCGCAAAGGCCAACAGATAAAATACACTAGCGCCACGTGGGAACGTAAAACACTCAAAGCGTTGTTCCCGAAAGCTATGTCGACGACAAAAAACAACATACCGACCGGCACGCAGGCCTGGGTACTGGAGATATTAAAAACAGCGACACGATCCGGCCAACAGTAGACTGTGATTACCGACCGCGGCGAACGCACACGCAAGATGAATTCTGCTCGCGCTCTAGCGGCTACACTGGCCAACGCTTATCCGCAGGTCTGTGTCTGTTCTCTAGCGTTGTCACTGTCACGGTCATCGGCTCGATACTAACGCGTTTATGTTTCAGATTTGGCAGTACTTACGAGAACACGATCCAGCGTTGTTCTACTACGCGCTCAACGACAACGATAGAACTTTAGCGCCGGTCGGGCTGCCGATCGTGACGACCGACGAAATTACCTATCTCATGGGACCGGCGCTGCTGTACAAGCGTCGTATTATAGTATGTACACACAGATACAATGACGTGCCAAATAGTGAATCTCTGACAGTGGTACGGTTGAAAAACGATAACCGGTCTTGACTGTACACTTGTAAATAAACATTTGTCAAGTCTTTGCTGGTTGATATTTTTCTTTCTCCTATATTTTCTTTATATGTAGAGGCTATAAATAGTAATGGACTGGACGTATGGTGCGCCATCTGAACGAAACTGTTTTTATTTCGGATGCGTATAATTGGAGGTTATAAGTAGTAATGGACTGGCCGTACGGTCGATGGAACTGGGCGTCATCATAAATGAACTGAACAAAAATGTTTTTATTATGGATACATATAATTACAACGTTAGTATCGCTGTTGGGCCTAATGCTGGAGATTGCGCGTATTATAGCCGACCAGAACTTCAACCAGTTGCAGACGCCAAAGAACGGGTGTGTACATGGAAAAACGTCGTGAACAACAAGCGGCGGTTGGTGTATGACGATACGTTCGTACAACCGACGCCTCCTTTGTTTATCGAACCCGTGTTGACATCGCCCGACGACTATGTGCATCTGAGTTCGTTACCCAAACGGACTAAACTGGACGAGTACTATGTACGATCCACTGTGCCCAGTATCGTGCGCAACACGTTACTACAGAGACCGCACAATGTAGTCGTGTCGGATCCGTTGAACGCGTTGAGTGGCGACGGCAACGACAGCAGTACACGTTTGATGAAGACAAACCTGTACGGCCCCGATATACGACGACCGCAGCAGCAGGAGCCAGCGTCTTCCGTGTCGAACGATACGGAACCGCCACCCCTTCCTCCGCCACTACCGTCGTCATTGATACCGCCTACGCCAACCGTTAACGTTGGGAATACTACAAACCCGTCGACGTTACCAAGAGACGAATTCTTGAATGAAACACGGCAGGGGGTATCGTTGAATCCCGTCAACGAAAGACCGAAAAACTCACAGCAGCCGGTCGGTGTGAGTCCTAGAAGCGAGTTGTTGGAAAGCATACGGAAGGGGGTCAAGTTGAAACCTGTCAAAAAGAAGCAGTCGGCTCCTTTACAACAAGGCGAGGGATCTATAATGTCTGTCGCGATGGCTAAACGTAGAGCCGCCATCAATCCGCTGGACATATTGAATAAAAACATAAAAATTATGGAAATAGTGCCCAGTGTTAACGACAGAACCGAATCGGTAGACGATGACACTAACGACGACGAAAGCTTTCAAGACGAAGATTTTCGAGACGATGTATAAGTAATATAGACTTGCATGTCGTGATTCGTTTTGACAGTATATATATAGTATACATTTCTCACACATACTCTAGAAATGGATTCTACCGTCAACACTGGTACCGTCAGTTCTGCTCAAACGAAAGACTCCACACCGTACTCAATCACAACGGCCAAAATAAATATCTCAGTCGAAGATATGGTCTACCCCACGCCTAAGGCTGGATCAAATGGCGATCCTTCTACGGTTATTCCGAAAAACGTTGTAGAGTTGACAAACGCGATATGTTTCAGACTGCACCAGTTTACCACAGCGGATCTGGTGGCGTACGGGATACGGTTCATCACCATACTGCTGTTCGCCTCCATCATTTTACCCTGCAGTCTGTTTCAGATACTCTTGTTTATATTGATTATATTATTGGCAATCATATACATAGTGGGTAAAAACGGATTCAACGCCGACAAGGCCAACGCGCCAGTGGACAAGCAACGTCTCGCAGAGTTTAGAAGTAGATTGACCTCTCTTGACGGTGTGTCGGGTCTGAAGCATCGAAAACCGGCGACAGCGACAGCAGAAACAGCCGCCGGTACAAGTACTGAACAACAGCGACCGGCGACAGCGACAGCAGCCGCTGGTACAAGCGCTGAACAGCCGATGGTACAGTAAACGTATAATCAGCAATATATAGTGGTGGTAGTGGTAACACAAAAAAGTCTTATGCATAGTATTATCTCCCCAGAGTCTGCTTCTAATAACATGGACAACCGTTGTACAAACGCTGACTGTCTAACGTTCGGTGAACTGGTCTTGGTCACGTTAGACAGTGTGCCAGCCACATACTACAATTGTTTGGCCAGATTCAAAAGCATCATCACACAGTTGCCCGAAGCTAATGCTGAAATTACCACATTCTCAGATTTTATACACACTTACGACTACATTAAAACCAAACCGGCTGCCTATCTGAGCGACCAAGAGTACAGGGTATTAAATGAGAACGAAGCGTATATCAAAAGCTTGGTATTTAATATATATGTACAATACTTTACATAAATTTTTACATCAAATATTTACGTATATACATGGTAACAAAAAAATATCACAGACGAGTTGTCGAGGGTTTGCTTTTTCTCTATACCGATCCTGTAACGTAGGTCGTAGGATAAAGTAAGCCGTTGTTGCCGCTGCTGCTGCTGCTAGTGTCTGTAGACGTGTTCGACGCGCCAAACTCGTTGCCGTCGTAGCTGTCTGTCGTGTCGTGTAGAAACCTTATGTCTGTAAACAGGCGCCTCTTGTAGTCGTAGCACGGATTCTTCCTCTTGAAATATTCTCTAGCGTTGGACTGGTTGAGTTGTGTGCCGTACACTTTAAGGCGTTCCTCTAGTTCGGCTTCTGTAATGTGTTGGCCCTCGCATTTCACCGTTTCCATAGTGGTCTTTATGTGATCTACCAGTGCCGTATACTGTAGGCCCGGTATAATTTTCATATGCTTTAATTTAACATTGTAGTGGACGTTGAATTGCGATTCAAAGTCGTTGAACGTGGGTACAGTTCTGGCGTGCACTTTATCCTCGATGCTGCGCCGCACGGTGGCGATCAACGACCGTTGATCGATGACAAAACCCGGCTCTTCGGTGATGCCCGACTGTACGAGGAAGGCGTACAGCGAGTTGTTCTGATAGTAGACGCGCTGTTGGTAGGCCAGCACGTCCGGATTGGTGGTGTTCAATATCGGCCTGTTGTTTTTGTCTCTGTGATGGTAGTAGACGTTGAACACTATCCAGCCCATCGCTCGTGCACACGTCTCTTCTGGATCTTTCATTAAGCCGGAAAAGAATCTAGACTCGGCCACCATCATAAACAGACTGTCGTTTCGATACTTTTCCTCAGACTCGTTCACCTGTTGTCCGCTTAGTGTGACGGCGTGTACACGTTGGACAGTGGTGGGGTCGATGTTGTACATTTTCTTATCGCAGTCTTTAAACATGATGACTCCGTTGGTAGCGCCGTATATGAGTGACTGAAATTTTTGCATCTCGTAATTCTGTGTGTAAAACACTTGTGCCGACTCGCCGTCGTTGCCGGTGACGGATTTCATGTGGTGCGGATTGATGACGCTCGCTTCGTTGATGATTGTCACGTTGGTTTTAGTGGTGATGTTGGCTCGTTCTACGGCCTGGCGTATGTCTTGGAATCGGGCGACGCCCGGAGCGGTCAATAACACGATCAAGTCGCAAAAGAACGACTTGCCAGTGCCTTGCGGTCCAGTCAGGATCATCATCTTTTTCAATATGTTACGCGGCACGTAGATGGCGGACACCATGTTGATCAACTCGCGCGTAGTGTCCGGGTCAAAAGACGTAGACATACCTATCCGAACGGTCATTCTGGCCAACGCCTTTTCAAACTCGGTCAGCGTGTCACCGAACACAGTCTTCAGTGTCTGATCCAGTATGCGTTTGTAACAGTCTAGCGATGCTCGATATTCCACGTCTCTATACTGTTCCGGTATACGCTCCTTGTTGGTACACACTGGCAACTTGTGTAGGCCGAACGCCTGTACCAACGGGCGAAACGAGAAACACTGGATCATACAGACGGAGATCAACACGCTGTAAAGACAAAAGTCTTTAGTGATTTCACCGTCGAAGTCTGTGCCGCGCAACGACAACAATGTACCCATGTGATCAAACGCGTTGCTGTCGAATGTTACGCGGTCTAGTATCGGTTGAAACGTTGTCGCCCAGTCTTCGCTAGTCACGTCCGTCTTGTACTTGAAGACGCTTTCCACCAACTTGTTGTAGTTCAACAGCGCGCTAAGATCGTATTTGGTATACAAATACATTACCAAATAGACAAACCTGGGGTCCACGGGATAGTAGTCGACCAGAAAGTGGGCCGAATCGATATTCTCGTGGTTCTCAAAGAGCTCGAAGAATCGACACAACTTCAGGTCGTCGATGTTGTACACTTGAGGTATCTGTATCATGGCCGGTATGATTTGATAGTGTAGAAACAACTCCGTAATGTGGTCGTACGCAATGTCGGCAATACGTTTAGTCGTCTCGCTTAATGCCAGTATGTCTTTATTCTGTTCGTCGTACATGGTCAGCGGTCGCTCTGGCTCCCACACAGCGTAATTGCGGCTTTTGGTGAATCGTAACAGCGGCACCTTGGCCGTGTACAGACCGGTGACGCTATTGAACACGCCTACCGAAGTCGCAAACATAAAGTCGCAAGTCGACCACATGTTGGGTTCTTCAAAGCGAGACGATTGGTTCTCGATGTAGCGTTTGGCAGAGTCGTTCACGCTCACCCACATCGATATACACGGTAGTGCGTTAATCGATATGCTCTTGTGATATCCCTCGTTGGTGTACACGTACCGCGCCTGATTATAGTGTATTAAATACTTTAAACGCTCCATTACAGTGATATAAGCGTCCAAAGCTGCAAATTTCCTAGCCTCCTTGTCGGGGCCCTGCTTAGCCCGGTTGTACGCTGCAGACCACGACTCTACAGACTGCACTTTGAGCATGGTGCACATAATTTCGTTTATATGCGTCTCCACTGTGGTCTCCACCGACAGTTCGTAAATGTATATTAGACTCAGAAATTTCAACATATTTTCGTACGTATCGTTGTAACAGTTGAAAGTGTAGTCGTCGTATTTTTCAATTAGTCGTGCCACGGTGGGATCGGTTTCGAGTACATTTTTGTAAATGACTGTCAACAACCGTCTAAAGTCTTCGTCTTCAATGGGGCGCATAATCTTGTGCAGCGCCACCACATAATGTTGTAGATACAAGGCTCCCTTGTCTATCGCGGATATCTGTACAAAGCGAGTATAATCTGGCGTACCGGTAGTGCTAACGGTCGTCGTTTTTTCGTTGAAGTGGGTCAAGTCGAACGTCTCTATGAAAGTCTTGAAATTTTTCGTGTTCAACAGAGCGACAATGTCTTCGGGTTCGTCTTGAACCATCGTATTTACCCCGTTGTCGGGAACCGCTACCGATAGCGTACCGGGCACTGGCGACGACGCGTTAACGTGAGCAATGTACTCTTGTAGCGGCTTCAGGTAGTTGCCCATCTGGTTGAACCGAATGCCGGCGACCGCAGACAACTTTGGCGCGTTGACCTTTTGCACTGTAGACGGTTCGCCGATCAAGTACAGCGGACCGCACCGCGTGTCCATCTCAGCCATTACAAAGTCTTGATCGCGAGCCAGCGTTGTCTTAAACTCGTAGCGATCGTAGTACGGGTTACTGCCCAACAACGGCACACTGGACTGGCCGATCAACAGCGGTCGGTACGTCTCGCCACTTGTCTTGGCCGAATAAGGCAGAGGCATGCGAGACGGCACCTCGATGATCACGCCGTGGTTCCTGTAATCGGCGTTCAAGCGCTCGCCCAGCTCCAGGTGCAGCGGCATAGACACAGACACGTTGGTGTACAGATGGTAGCCGCAGTCCTTCCTCCACACCACGCACGAGATCTTTCGTTTATCCGTGATTTGAGACAACATGGATTCCACCTTCGCGCGTATAGGGTTGACTAGCGCCTCGCTGAGGTGTTGCGATCCAAAGTTTCTGCGACACATGCAGTCTAAATCGAAGGCGCACATGCGTATGTAAGACTTCGTGTTGTCGACGGCCAACGTGTGGCCGACGTCTTTAAACGGTTCCAAGTCGACAGACGTCAAGACTGTAGGCTGCGCGGCGGCATTGAGCGTTCGGTTATTAATGTGTAATTGCAAAATGTCTTCGTCTCCGCACCAAGTGTAGTACGCTTGCAGCGATCGTGAATAGATCACCGTTTTCGTCGTCGGAGTGCTGTTCGTATACACTTTAAACGGTTTCGCGTTCAGAAAGTTTGTCTCCAGCTCTCTGGTCACTGCACACGAATTGTTTGGCAAATCTGCAAACGGTCGTGGAAACGCACCGCTGTTGTCCCCGTTAGGCATTATCAGACCGTGTTCCGTAGGCGCTACGGAAATTCTTGCAGTAGACGGCGGCGGTGTCGACGATACGGATCTGGCAGACAGCCGGTGGATTTCGTTACCGATGTCTGCCGCCGCATTTGTCCTTCCGTAAATTCGTGAGAACCTGTCATTGTCACACGCTTGGTCTCCGCCGTTACTGTGTTCGTAGGTCGCTAGAAAGTCGCTCGACGACCCGTTGTTGGAATGATGCGTGGGTTCACAAAATCCGGACGAGTCGTTGAACACGTCGTTCTTTTGTTGCTCCTGTAGACGGCGTTGAAACACGGTAAGACGCGGTAATGCCGACATCGTCTGTTGGTAAAATAGAGTTCAAGAAGACTTTTCTTTATATACACTGCAGCAAGGGCTCATGGCGTCTATAAATCTCGCGGCACTGGTGATCACGTCTATTATTACACTCGCTATACTCGTATACGTTTGTGTCAAGAACAAAGAGGTGAATATCGGGAGTATCGTTGATCGCGCGGCGCAAGAGGCCGCTTTCAACAGTACCGTATTTATAATTCACGACAAATCTTCGGACACCGTATGTAACCGATTGATAACTGTGCGCCCGTTCGACTGGATGATTTGGGCCTGCCGCGGCGAACTATATATACTGAACCCGGAGGGCGGCGTACAGTGTTCCGCCGGGTATACGCCGGCCGTTAAAGTGTACGCAGACCAGTTCGTCGAGACTTGTCTCACACTGTCGTACGACGCAATAATCGGCTCGTACACTAAAAGAAACGGAGCCAAGATCAGGCACGTGCCGTACGAAATCGAAGGCACGACGTTCACTATACTCACGGCACTGAATATGCTGGCCAAAGACTGGATAACGTTCGACGTTGACGCTACGGCTAAACCGAACGAGTTACGAGACGTAGAGCACGGTAGAAACGAACGTTCCGTTCCGACGGGACGTACACTGACACCGCAACAAGTGATTAGTTATGCAGAGCCGCGAATCAAAAACCACTTGACGACCGCCGAATTGGACAACGTGTTCAAGCATCTCGCCAGACGTGAAAACAAGTACGACAAGTTACTCGCGCAAGACAACTATCGTCCTAGCATCATCGAACGAGAGCCCAATTATACGCGACCTCCCCAATAATGCTTTGGTACTCTAGATATATAGTTACGTGTTGTTGTTAACTCTAAACATGGCCAGAGTTGTAAATACCATACACCAGGTACGCAACGCGACCAGACCCACGACTCGCAAGTCTAGAGCCATCAATTTGGCGTACAACTCTATACCGTTGCGAAGCGGCGCCACCAAAAACTGTGTGTTACACAAGCACATGAACGGCTACCTGTTGATCGCACTGAACAGACACAACGAGCCTGTGCACGCGTGGCGAGACTGCGACGGCATCTTTCCCATCCGCAGTTCTCGGATCGAGACCGAGCGCATAACGCGTCTGGTGAATCGTGTCGCACCCAAAGTCTTATATATGAACGACGGCGAACCGCTGAAAACGTTATTTCGTACTAACAGCACCTCTATAGCGTCGTGTATCGAACCGTATTCCGGTTCT
Source organism: Magicicada septendecula (assembly GCA_034769895.1). Lineage (NCBI taxonomy): Eukaryota > Metazoa > Arthropoda > Insecta > Hemiptera > Cicadidae > Magicicada > Magicicada septendecula. The sequence goes on along the minus strand of JAWRYS010001221.1, from coordinate 93,717 downwards.
CTGATAGATTTGTTGTTTAACATACGTGACGCGAAGAAAGCCGATGACGACTTTACCAACGACGTGACAGTCAGTTACCAAGACGTACTCCGTTTGGATCCGACTATATCGTACGAAGACTACTGTTTTATATACAATATACAGGAGTCATGACAACACACGCTCCCTTTAAGTATTCGGGTAATAACCAACAATAACGACTGTATAGTATATATATATATTTTTATTTATTTCTCTACAAAGCCACTTTAATATCGCCGCATTTGGTGCATGTTTTAATCAAAGATTGCGCTTAGTCGCCACGTCGCAGCTGTTGCATTCGTGTCTCGTACGTATGGTCGCATTTTGTGACACTGTATTTGTAGGTGGTTCTCGTCTCGGGATACCAGTAGTGAGGTGAGAATACGGGACCCGGCAGATCCGTAGACGCCGTCTGAAGTAATACGCTCTTGCCGTCGGGCGAGTAGAAAATATTTAGACTCGAATTTTCTGTGTAACAAAAAAACATACACATCAACGCACATAAAACGTTATGTAGTTTTAATCAAATAGTCGGCTGTAGTTTTTACGTACCAGTCAGCTTCATAGCGCACGGCTGTGAGTACGCCGAATGTGGGCGGCTGAGATCGGGTGTAGCGAAACAACAGTTTGTCGCACTTTACCAGGTCCACGTTCAATTGTAAGTGGTCGGCCAACGCGAACACGTACTCTTCGTAGCCGGTCTGTCGCAGTCGGTGTACTAGGTTGGAGAACAGTTCGTTGAACGGCGACAGTCGAGACTCGTCTGGCGGACAGTCGCTAGTGTACGCCGGACTCTCTACGCGTATGTCTATGCCGATATAGAACTGGAGCGCGTCCGTGGTGGCGTCTGTAGAACGACTGCGGTAGACGAACGCGTCCGTCGTATATATCAGACGGCTCACGTTGATACACATGAGCGGCAGCTTGGACGCGTACGCTTGCAAGTAGCCGGCCGTACGGTCCCAACAGGCGAGCGACACCAGGGCACGGGTGTCCACTTTTACGGTGATACCGATCTGCTGGCGGTGCAGCGTTTCCAGACGGTAGCCGCATCGCGACTTGGGTATCGAGTCAGAAGCTTTGGCGGCCGCCACAGTGGCCTCGGTCAGACGTGCGCTACTCTTGAACGTGCGTCCGTCCGACAGAGCTTTACGTTTCACGCGCATCAACGCTTCGCAGTGCAACATCGTCGCTCTTTGTTTGAATATATATATATAGTGTAAAGACTTCCACAGAGTGAGCTCGGTTGTCGTGAATCTTTTACCAACTGATTATATATAGTAAATTGTATCGAGCCGACTATATTCCACCATGAGCCCGAACACGAGCAACGCCGGCAATGCCGCCGAAGAGTATTACAGTTATGTCAAACGGACGGCTCACAGCAAAGTCAAGCCGGAGCCGCCGTTGAATCTGCACGACACCATAGCCGCGTTCGACGAACACTCGTCGTTCAAGAAACAGTTTATCGGCTTCAGCACCATGCTGACAGTGTTGTTCAGACAGAAGACCGTGCAACAGCGTAAAATCAACATGAACGAGATCAAGGCGAATCCCAAGTCGTTGAAATCCCCAAGTAAGACAAACAGCAGTTTGAGTCGCGTCGAATTTGTGCCCGACGTGTTCAAACGGTGCAGGTCCAAGGCGGCCAAAAGCGCAATCGCCATGTTCTGTCTGCTCCCGTACAAAGAGACGGTCCGCAGAGACGTGTTGTTCGCCGTACTGCAAGACACGTTTGACTCTGTCAACGACCTTATCAAACTGGCCAAAAACAATATCAAGAACATCAAAGAGACGATCCAGGGTAGGACGTCTTGTTCGGACGAGATGCGCAAAACGTTGATCCAAGCTATTCTGGAGACGTCAGACGTGCTGCGTGACAAAGGCTACTCCAAGTTGGCCATGGCCGTACAGCCCAAGATCTACGTGCTGGCCATCAAGTATTACATTGAAAAGAAGCCGTTCGCCACCATCTGTCCGTACGAGGCGTTGATAAACAAGTAAATTCAGACTTGTATCGCGTCCAAGTCGCAAGCTTCGGAACGCGAAAAAATCGTCAACCAATTCAACGTAAACGCGTACGCCATTGTAGAGAACATGATCGACAGTCTGCCCGATGACAACGAGACCGTCAAGTCGGTGAAATTCGAAGAAGGTCGCACGTACTATGTGTTCGAAGGTCCGATAAACTTTCCACGCGACCTAACTTACACTTACAAAGAGTAAAATGGCAAACACCATCAGATTGTCACTTACAAAGACTGTCTGTACGACGTGATCGGCACAGAAGACGAGTTATTCAGTAACAAGACGTGGGAAGAGCGGTTAGACTCGATCGAGTATACCGCCAAAATTATAATCCAAAAGAAGACCGGTGCCGAACTCAACGAGTACAACGGTAACGCCACACTGGCAACCGCTTGGATGGACGACAACAGATTTCATTGCAAACACTACACCTTCGTCAAGCGAGAACACAAAAAGGCAAACAACTCGTGAACGGAAAACACGCGGTGTCGTCTTGTAAATAACAGCGTTTACACTAAGTCGTACGGTGCTTTTGACCGGTTCGTATTTATATATTATGTTATTTTTTTGCTTAAGAGAGAGAGACGAGGGTTTTCACCAAAAAACTAAACGCGAGAATATTCACAAAGATAACACGAGCTCGTATCGTTCACTATACAACCGAGCCTTAGTTGGACGTGTGATATGTAATATTTCTCTTATAGAGCGCAAGAATCACACTCGTCCAGACATCCGCTCTCCTCGCATCGTGCCCGTATAATGTTGAGAGACGGTCGCAGTTGTTTCGGCACGACGTAGTAGATGCCGGTCTTTAGGCCGCTCCTGTGTGTCCGCTTGACGAGATCGAACACCGTCTGGCTGGACAGATTCACGGTGAACATGGTAGACTGCGCGTGGTCGACGAACGGAACCGACGCCGCGTACATGTTCACTTGAGTGTCGATGTCGTTGGGCAGTTGTAATTTGTACGCGTTGTCTCGCAGCTTACGGCACATCAGGCCGTACATCACCGTCTTGTTACGACCGTTTTCGCTTTCTCTGGATACCACCAGATCCATGGGTACAGTCACCGACTCGGAGACGCCGATAAACAAACTGGTAGTGGCTGTGGGCGCTTGCGACGTGAGCATAGAGTTGGCCATGCCGGCGCGCATCTGCAACATCAGTTCGGTCCAGTCGGAACGTAAGCGATGCTCGGGACGTTGTCTCAGTTTCCACTGCGGCACGCCAAACTGGAACGGTGATCCGACGTAGTTGTCGCACACGATGCCGTGAACGCGTGAATAATCGCAGCTGGCTTGCACGGCGCCTTTGTACAGCGCCTCGGACACCATGGCGCACACGCGTACCGGGTCGTCGGCAGCGTCCGCAAGCACTGCCGCGTCGTACACGCCCAACGGGTTGACACCGATTTCTCGGCGCTTTCGATCCCCCAACAGGTTGTTGAGCGCCACAGTGGCCATGTAGCCCAGCGTGTACGAGTATCTGGCCAGTTTGGCGTCCTCGTCGTCGCTGCCGCAGTCTTCGAATCGGACGCCGTATCGGCGTTCCATGTGCTCGCGGATCGATTCTTACACCGCCGAGTGTTCGTGGTACATCGCCACGTTGACGGTCATCAGAGTGCACGAAGACGAGTTCTCGCAGTCCGCGTAGTTGGTAATCTCGGCACACAGATTCAGAGTTTTTATCACGCCCAAGTGTTGTTGGTTGTTGTAACGGTTGACAGCGTCCACCCATACGATGTACGGACTACCGCTCGTGCACAGCGATTCGACGATCCGTTTCATCAGTGCACGCGCGTCTGTGGCCGTCGTGTACAGTTTTAATGTCGACCCACGACTTGTACACCGCCTCGTACTCGTCCGGCCGCAGATCGTGCAGCGAGACGCCTGCCACTCTTAGGTCGGCCGGGAACAGATACCACGCGAGATTCTTGTACAAGCAGCTCATGAAGTAGTCGGACACCAACAGACCGATATGAACGTTCTCGCAGCGGTGTATCGAGTTGGGTTTCTTCACCTCTAATGCCGCGAACACCGTGTCGTTGTGCACGTGTATATAGACGGCCGTCCTCGGCTTACGTTCGTGAAGCGGCAGCAGATTGCACGAGTCCAGTCGTTTCACGAACGACGTGAAACCGGATCGGATGCGTCCTTTCTCGGCGCTACCGTGCAACGGCACTGTGGACGCGCCCAGACCCACGCCGACACCCATGTTCACAGTGCAGCACACGCGTTCCAGCTGACGTATCAGACCGGCGTTGTAGTCGGGTCGACACAACATCAGACGGCACGCCTCGCCGGGCACTATCGTCGTAGCGTCCGCGTTCTCCGCGTCCGCCAGTATGCTGGAGACGTGCAACATGCCCGTAGACAGCATATCGTAAAATACTTTGAGCTCTTCCAGGTCGTTTTTTTTCACAAACAGCATGGCTATGCGTAGCATAGCGTATTGTATCGGCTCTCTTTTCAACAGATACCTGTTGACCAACACTTGTACGCCGGCCGCCGTAAAGATGTAGTCTCGACGAGCGTCGATCCATCCGAACGGTATGTCCGTGTGAACGCGATCGCCGAACCACTCGCGAAACGACGTGAAAGTGACCGGATCAGACGCGGATCTGTAGTTTTGCACCGCCACAGTGTCTCGGGCTAGAGCGCTGTAAATCACGTTCGTGTCGGCGTCGTCCGGTTGCATGGTGACGGCTATCAACTCGTCTCTAGTCAGCTCGCTCAATTCGAGCCGTACACTGTAAGGCGTCTTCATTTTCTCTACTATATAAGTGCGCAGATGCTCTAAACTGATCGGTACAAACGCAGTACAAAAAAGAACAAAGTACAGTAGACGGCTGCGGCGTTAATCGAGAACGGATCCGTTACTCATCAAATCACAATCGTGGACACTGGCTTTCGGCGTTAATCTCGTGTAGTTACGTTTCGAAAACGAGTACAGATCACAACGCACCGGGGACCCGTTCCTGTCGATACAACGTTCGCGCGAATTCGGCACTTTACGCACCACGTCCAGTAGCGATTCGGGATGCAGGATCAGCTTACGGTGTTTAAACGTGTTTACCATGAGCGCCATGAACTTTACTACCATGTCTGTGCCGCAATTGTTCTTGTCCAACACCACGGTGTACGCGCCTTTCGGTACACCGTTAGTATCGGCGTTCGCCGATATCATCACTGTATTCTTGAACCGGGCAAGTTGTTCATTATACGGGTGTAACTGCGATTCTTAATGCCTACATCGAGGTAGACGAACGAGACCGTATTGTCAGCGGCCGTGGGATCGGCGAACATTATATCCGTGTCGGGACACATGGCTATAGGCGTGTCGTACAGTACTCGATCTTGGTCCGACGATGCGCTTTTCACACTAGTACAGACACACGGATCGGTACACCATGGCGCCGATACGATATGACGCGGCAACAGCTGAGCAACTTGATGCGGCAGGCTGGGCACGTTCGAATCTATTGTTATAATCATGACTCTGGTGTATATGTGTGTGATCTCTCTCTCTATATGTATACGAAAGAAATATACACATTAATTAGAATGTTTTACGGTAGCCTGGTGTCATAGGCGTCGGCGGAAACACGTATTCGGGCACAGTCGTCTCGTCATCATTACCGCTACTGCCACCGGCTTCTTGTCGAGCGTCGTGTATAAACAACTCTTCGTCTTCTTCGTCGTCGTCGTCGAATGTCACCGGCTCCTCGTTGTTACCGTCTGTAACCGGCGGTGTACGAGGTCCCAGTTCGGCCATCAGAGTGTCGATCCGATCGAACGTGGACTCGGCCGTTTCCGCGCCCTGTATATGGTAGTTGGATAGCGTGGTGTTGAGACTGGTGTGGTTGTTGATGGCTTGCGCCACGGTGTGGCCGCCGCCTTCCACCAGTACGGTGGTGATGTACTTGCGGAACGCGTTGAATCCCATCGTGTGACCGTCCGGATCGTTCTTGTCTGCCGAGCCGTCCACGTCTTTGATACGCACTCCGAACGAGGCCGCTATCTCCTTCAGTTTTCTGCGCATATGACTGATGGACGTGAGCAGTATGTAATCGGCGGCTATCCGCTGCGCCTTGTACTGGGGTGACCGGTTGTTGGCCAAAGTGTCGGTGGCGGCGCGCACCGCTTTCTCGCGTTGCTCTTGTATCGTGTTCAGTACGGTTAACAGCAGATCGTTGGGCGAAATCACTCGTCTTTTGCCGCCGCCGCGAGACCCTTTGCTACGCACCACTACCGGTTCGTTGCGTCGTATAGTGTCGATGTCGGTGGTCTTGAGCTGGTACAGTTCGGATACGCGCATGCTGGTGCAAGAGGACAACAACACCACCAGCGCGGTATCGTATTTGGCCAAGTCGCTAATGTCCTCTTCGACGTAGGCCTGCTTCAGTACGGCCGAGGCGGCGTCTATAATGCGACGCATCGCCTGCATGAACGGTTGCGACGAGACTCGCGAGACTTTACTTTCGCGCGCTCTGTTGTATTTGCGCAAGTCTATCGATATGTCGTTCGGGTACATGCGGCGCAACGTGGCCGCGATCTGCAACTTGTACAACGGCGTGAGCTTCTTACTTTTAGTCGTGACCAGCGAGTCCAACAAGCGGACAGGATCGGCGGTCAACGCCTGCTTGTTGATCGGCACTTTGTTTCGTTTCAACAGATTGACGTGCGACACCATCGACTCTACGGTGGCGCTCGACAGCTTGCTAGGGTCGAACGACGACGCGGCACCGATGTCGGTCAACGTTTTGTTGTATCTGGCGCTGGTGGACATGGCTGTGAAACACTATTAATACGGCCACCATTAGACGTGAACGACTTTGTGTCAGAAATCATTATCGCTGGGTCGTATAAACAGAGCGCGTGTACCGTAGCGGCCAGTGTGCGACGGACCGCTCACCGATAAACGTTCTTCACTGGTAAGTGTGCTACATACGTTTATGGTCGTGGTTGTGCGTGTTACTACTTAAGTCATCTCAATGTCGGCTACGCTAGCCGTCACTGTCTATTGAAAATCGACCGTTTCTATACGTATTATTCGTAGATTCACTGTCGACTAGGCTAGCCGACACCGTCAATCGAAAACATATCGATGAGTGTAGCCGACACATCGCTTACTCAATCGACCGTTTCTATACGTATTATTCGTTGTTTTACTGTCGGCTAGGCTAGCCGACAAACTATATCGGAAAATATTACAAGTCTTACAAATCGTACACTTTGTGTCACTTACTCCGCCGCTGTACAATCGGCCGTGTTTCTATGTAATTATATTGTCGGCTAGGCTAGCCGACAACCACCAGCAGAAAATATTACAAGTCCTACAGTCATGACGTCATTATGATATAATCGTACTACCGCTAGCGAAAAATATTACAAGTCCCACAGTCAACGAAACGACCTTGAGATTTACATTGTCGGCTAGGCTAGCCGACGTTCACTTACTCCGTCGCTGTACAATCGGCCGTGTTTCTATGTAATTTTATTGTCGGCTAGGCTAGCCGACAAACGACAACGGAAATAATTACAAGTTCCACAGTCAACGTCATACTTAACGTCGGCTACACTCTCTCCGAAACCATTGTACACTGTCGGCTAGGCTAGCCCCGACATTCACTCGCTACAAATCGACCGTTTCTCCACACGTATTTGTAATATTTCGTATTGTCGGCTAGGCTAGCTCGACATTCACTCGCTACAAATCGACCGTTTCTACACGCGTATTTGTAATATTTCATTGTCGGCTAGGCTAGCCGACAAACGACAACGGAAATAATTACAAGTTCCACAGTCAACATCATACTTAACGTCGGCTACACACTTTCCGAAACCATTGTATACTGGGCGGCGTGTCGGCTAGCCTAGCCGACATCGGACTCGTAATTATTTTCGTTCACTGTGGGACTTGTAATATTTTTCGTTATGCGTCGGTATAGGATTACGTCATAATGACGTCATATTTTAAAGGACTTGTAATATTTTTCGTTAACGTTCGTCGGCTAGCCTAGCCCACATCGGACTCGTAATTATTTTCGCGTTCATCGTGGGACTTGTAATATTTTTCGTTGGTCGGTATAGGATGACGAATCTTTTCCGTTAACGTTTGTCGGCTAGCCTAGCCCACACCGTCGGCCTTTGTTAAGGATATATCCGCACGGATGTACGTACGTATATATCAAGTAAAAATATATATATAATATAAATACATATTACTATATACTTAACATAGACATACTACTACTACTACTACTACTACATCGACGCACAACGAAAATTATTACAAGTCCTACTACGGTCAACGAAAATAATTACGAGTCCTTCGGTACGACGGCCAGTTTGCCGTAGCAAACGGACCGACTCGGGCGAGTAGTCGACTGTCGCCAGCACCCGACGTACGCGAACCGACGGCAAAACGTTTCGCCGTAAGAACAACACGGGGATCGGGGCTAGGCTAGCCGAGCGCACGATATACGCGAACCGACGGCAAAACGTTTCTCCATAAGAATAACACGGGGATCGATGGTGGAGTAGACGAGACGAAAATTTTGTCTCTTTTCTCGGACCAACCTCCGCCTCGGCTCTGGGGGTGGTGAACAGCACCCCCTGTTTTATAAATACTCCACCCCTATTTCCGCTTCGACCTTGCTCGTTTTTCGCTGGCCGCCTGCTCCGTCGTCGGTTCCCGTGTTGTTCTTACGGCGAAACGTTTTGCCGTCGGTTCGCATATGTCGGGTGCTGGCGACAGCCGACTCGCCGCCGACTCGCACCGCTTTACTACCTCGAATTAGCGGTCGGCCTTTGTTAAGGATATATCCGCACGGATGTACGTACGTATATATCAAGTAAAAATATATATATATAATATATATACATACTACTATATACTTAACATAGACATACTACTACGACTACTACTGTACCGACACACAACGAAAATTATTACAAGTCCTACTACGGTCAACGAAAATAATTACGAGTCCTTCGGTACGACGGCCAGTTTGCCGTAGCAAACGGACCGACTCGGGCGAGTAGTCGACTGTCGCCAGCACCCGACGTATGCGAACCGACGGCAAAACGTTTCGCCGTAAGAACAACACGGGGATCGGGGCTAGGCTAGCCGAGCGCACGATATACGCGAACAGACGAAAAACGTTTCGCCGTAAGAACAACACGGGATCGGGGCTAGGCTAGCCGAGCGCACGATATACGCGAACCGACGGCAAAACGTTTCTCCATAAGAATAACACGGGGATCGATGGTGGAGTAGACGAGACGAAAATTTTGTCTCTTTTCTCGGACCAACCTCCGCCTCGGCTCTGGGGGTGGTGAACAGCACCCCCTGTTTTATAAATACTCCACCCCTATTTCCGCTTCGACCTTGCTCGTTTTTCGCTGGCCGCCTGCTCCGTCGTCGGTTCCCGTGTTGTTCTTACGGCGAAACGTTTTGCCGTCGGTTCGCGTATGTCGGGTGCTGGCGACAGCCGACTCGCCGCCGACTCGCACCGCTTTACTACCTCGAATTAGCGGTCGGCCTTTGTTAAGGATATATCCGCACGGATGTACGTACGTATATATCAAGTAAAAATATATATATAATATATATACATACTACTATATACTTAACATAGACATACTACTACTACTACTACTGTACCGACACACAACGAAAATTATTACAAGTCCTACTACGGTCAACGAAAATAATTACGAGTCCTTCGGTACGACGGCCAGTTTGCCGTAGCAAACGGACCGACTCAGGCGAGTAGTCGACTGTCGCCAGCACCCGACGTACGCGAACCGACGGCAAAACGTTTCGCCGTAAGAACAACATGGGGATCGGGGCTAGGCTAGCCGAGCGCACGATATACGCGAACAGACGACAAAACGTTTCGCCGTAAGAACAACACGGGATCGGGGCTAGGCTAGCCGAGCGCACGATATACGCGAACCGACGGCAAAACATTTCTCCATAAGAATAACACTGGGATCGATGGTGGAGTAGACGAGACGAAAATTTTGTCTCTTTTCTCGGACCAACCTCCGCCTCGGCTCTGGGGGTGGTGAACAGCACCCCCTGTTTTATAAATACTCCACCCCTATTTCCGCTTCGACCTTGCTCGTTTTTCGCTGGCCGCCTGCTCCGTCGTCGGTTCCCGTGTTGTTCTTACGGCGAAACGTTTTGCCGTCGGTTCGCATATGTCGGGTGCTGGCGACAGCCGACTCGCCGCCGACTCGCACCGCTTTACTACCTCGAATTAGCGGTCGGCCTTTGTTAAGGATATATCCGCACGGATGTACGTACGTATATATCAAGTAAAAATATATATATAATATATATACATACTACTATATACTTAACATAGACATACTACTACGACTACTACTGTACCGACACACAACGAAAATTATTACAAGTCCTACTACGGTCAACGAAAATAATTACGAGTCCTTCGGTACGACGGCCAGTTTGCCGTAGCAAACGGACCGACTCGGGCGAGTAGTCGACTGTCGCCAGCACCCGACGTATGCGAACCGACGGCAAAACGTTTCGCCGTAAGAACAACACGGGGATCGGGGCTAGGCTAGCCGAGCGCACGATATACGCGAACAGACGAAAAACGTTTCGCCGTAAGAACAACACGGGATCGGGGCTAGGCTAGCCGAGCGCACGATATACGCGAACCGACGGCAAAACGTTTCTCCATAAGAATAACACGGGGATCGATGGTGGAGTAGACGAGACGAAAATTTTGTCTCTTTTCTCGGACCAACCTCCGCCTCGGCTCTGGGGGTGGTGAACAGCACCCCCTGTTTTATAAATACTCCACCCCTATTTCCGCTTCGACCTTGCTCGTTTTTCGCTGGCCGCCTGCTCCGTCGTCGGTTCCCGTGTTGTTCTTACGGCGAAACGTTTTGCCGTCGGTTCGCGTATGTCGGGTGCTGGCGACAGCCGACTCGCCGCCGACTCGCACCGCTTTACTACCTCGAATTAGCGGTCGGCCTTTGTTAAGGATATATCCGCACGGATGTACGTACGTATATATCAAGTAAAAATATATATATAATATATATACATACTACTATATACTTAACATAGACATACTACTACTACTACTACTGTACCGACACACAACGAAAATTATTACAAGTCCTACTACGGTCAACGAAAATAATTACGAGTCCTTCGGTACGACGGCCAGTTTGCCGTAGCAAACGGACCGACTCAGGCGAGTAGTCGACTGTCGCCAGCACCCGACGTACGCGAACCGACGGCAAAACGTTTCGCCGTAAGAACAACATGGGGATCGGGGCTAGGCTAGCCGAGCGCACGATATACGCGAACAGACGACAAAACGTTTCGCCGTAAGAACAACACGGGATCGGGGCTAGGCTAGCCGAGCGCACGATATACGCGAACCGACGGCAAAACATTTCTCCATAAGAATAACACGGGGATCGATGGTGGAGTAGACGAGACGAAAATTTTGTCTCTTTTCTCGGACCAACCTCCGCCTCGGCTCTGGGGGTGGTGAACAGCACCCCCTGTTTTATAAATACTCCACCCCTATTTCCGCTTCGACCTTGCTCGTTTTTCGTTGGCCGCCTGCTCCGTCGTCGGTTCCCGTGTTGTTCTTACGGCGAAACGTTTTGCCGTCGGTTCGCGTATGTCGGGTGCTGGCGACAGCCGACTCGCCGCCGACTCGCACCGCTTTACTACCTCGAATTAGCGGTCGGCCTTTGTTAAGGATATATCCGCACGGATGTACGTACGTATATATCAAGTAAAAATATATATATATAATATATATACATACTACTATATACTTAACATAGACATACTACTACTACTACTACTGTACCGACACACAACGAAAATTATTACAAGTCCTACTACGGTCAACGAAAATAATTACGAGTCCTTCGGTACGACGGCCAGTTTGCCGTAGCAAACGGACCGACTCGGGCGAGTAGTCGACTGTCGCCAGCACCCGACGTACGCGAACCGACGGCAAAACGTTTCGCCGTAAGAACAACACGGGGATCGGGGCTAGGCTAGCCGAGCGCACGATATACGCGAACAGACGAAAAACGTTTCGCCGTAAGAACAACACGGGATCGGGGCTAGGCTAGCCGAGCGCACGATATACGCGAACCGACGGCAAAACGTTTCTCCATAAGAATAACACGGGGATCGATGGTGGAGTAGACGAGACGAAAATTTTGTCTCTTTTCTCGGACCAACCTCCGCCTCGGCTCTGGGGGTGGTGAACAGCACCCCCTGTTTTATAAATACTCCACCCCTATTTCCGCTTCGACCTTGCTCGTTTTTCGCTGGCCGCCTGCTCCGTCGTCGGTTCCCGTGTTGTTCTTACGGCGAAACGTTTTGCCGTCGGTTCGCGTATGTCGGGTGCTGGCGACAGCCGACTCGCCGCCGACTCGCACCGCTTTACTACCTCGAATTAGCGGTCGGCCTTTGTTAAGGATATATCCGCACGGATGTACGTACGTATATATCAAGTAAAAATATATATAATATATACATACTACTATATACTTAACATAGACATACTACTACTACTACTACTGTACCGACTTACAACGAAAATTATTACAAGTCCTACTACGGTCAACGAAAATAATTACGAGTCCTTCGGTACGACGGCCAGGTTGCCGTAGCAAACGGACCGACTCGGGCGAGTAGTCGACTGTCGCCAGCACCCGACGTATGCGAACCGACGGCAAAACGTTTCGCCGTAAGAACAACACGGGGATCGGGGCTAGGCTAGCCGAGCGCACGATATACGCGAACAGACGAAAAACGTTTCGCCGTAAGAACAACACGGGATCGGGGCTAGGCTAGCCGAGCGCACGATATACGCGAACAGACGGCAAAACATTTCTCCATAAGAATAACACGGGGATCGATGGTGGAGTAGACGAGACGAAAATTTTGTCTCTTTTCTCGGACCAACCTCCGCCTCGGCTCTGGGGGTGGTGAACAGCACCCCCTGTTTTATAAATACTCCACCCCTATTTCCGCTTCGACCTTGCTCGTTTTTCGCTGGCCGCCTGCTCCGTCGTCGGTTCCCGTGTTGTTCTTACGGCGAAACGTTTTGCCGTCGGTTCGCGTATGTCGGGTGCTGGCGACAGCCGACTCGCCGCCGTCTCGCACCGCTTTACTACCTCGAATTAGCGGTCGGCCTTTGTTAAGGATATTTCCGCACGGATGTACGTACGTATATATCAAGTAAAAAAATATATATAATATATATACATACTACTATATACTTAACATAGACATACTACTACTACTACTACTACTGTACCGACACACAACGAAAATTATTACAAGTCCTACTACGGTCAACGAAAATAATTACGAGTCCTTCGGTACGACGGCCAGTTTGCCGTAGCAAACGGACCGACTCGGGCGAGTAGTCGACTGTCGCCAGCACCCGACTTACGCGAACCGACGGCAAAACCTTTCGCCGTAAGAACAACACGGGGATCGGGGCTAGGGTAGCCGAGCGCACGATATACGCGAACAGACGACAAAACGTTTCGCCGTAAGAACAACACGGGATCGGGGCTAGGCTAGCCGAGCGCACGATATACGCGAACCGACGGCAAAACGTTTCTCCATAAGAATAACACGGGGATCGATGGTGGAGTAGACGAGACGAAAATTTTGTCTCTTTTCTCGGACCAACCTCCGCCTCGGCTCTGGGGGTGGTGAACAGCACCCCCTGTTTTATAAATACTCCACCCCTATTTCCGCTTCGACCTTGCTCGTTTTTCGCTGGCCGCCTGCTCCGTCGTCGGTTCCCGTGTTGTTCTTACGGCGAAACGTTTTGCCGTCGGTTCGCGTATGTCGGGTGCTGGCGACAGCCGACTCGCCGCCGACTCGCACCGCTTTACTACCTCGAATTAGCGGTCGGCCTTTGTTAAGGATATATCCGCACGGATGTACGTACGTATATATCAAGTAAAAATATATATATAATATATATACATACTACTATATACTTAACATAGACATACTACTACTTTGGACAACTGAACGTGGTACAGGTCGACAGTGGTCCAACAGATCTTCTTACGGAGTCTTACTACTCTGCTTCGGCAAACTAGCCGTCCGCCTTTGTTAACGATATACACAACACAGATGGACAACCGAACGTGGTACAGGTCGACAGTGGTCCAACAGATTTTCTTACGGAGTCTTACTACTCTGCTTCGGCAAACTAGCCGTCCGCCTTTGTTAACGATATACCCACATGGATGTACACACATATATATGAAGTAAAAATATATATATAATATACAGATATGTTACTATATTCTTAACATAGACATACTACTACTTTGGACAACCGAACCTAGTACAGGTCGACAGTGATCCAACAGATCTTCTTACGTAGCCGCCTACTCTGCTTCGCCAAACTAGCCGTCCGTGTATCCAACAGATCTTCTTACGTAGCCGCCTACTCTGCTTCGGCAAACTAGCCGTCCGTGTATGTTAAGGATATACCCGATATATATGTACATATATATATCTTGACGTATTCTTAACGTAGACGGACTAGTAGTCGCAGTCGACGCGAGCAAAAATATTCGGATCAGAATATCGGTGTCTACTTTTTTTGATAGAGACAAAGTCCGTGGAGAAAGAAAGACGGGACACGTTACTGCACACGATCGACAGCGTTGTTGGTCAGTGTAGCCAGTTTGTTAGCAACGTCGTCCGATACACGGGACACTAGCGTGTCGTTCATCGACGTGATAAGAGTGTAGAGTATGCCCACTTTCAGCGTGTCTTTGTTCAAATGTTGGTTCTTGCCGGAGAGCACGGCCTGCACGGTGGCTCTCGGCACGGGCAAGAATTGGCTCGCTTTCGCCATGACCGATTCTTTGGTGCGTTGGTCGCTGTAGTTGATCGAACCGTCGACCAACATTATTTCCACGGCCGTATAATCGGTACCGAGAAACCTTTTGACGGCCGTTTCGTCGAGAGCCAACGGTTTTGAACCCAAATCTAGCAGGCTCTCTATGTTCGTGTCGTCGCCGCCTGCGTTATCGACACCGGACACTTTGAATATGGGATAGCCTTTGTTGCCTCGGTTCGTAAACGCGGTAGGCGGTCGGGGTTTGACGATCGCCGGTGTGCCGCTGCCGCCGCTCGTCGAGGCGTCGTTGATCTGCGAACGTTCCGAGCCTTCGACGGGCACCATGCGAAAGTCGGGTAATTCTTGGTGGAGAAAAGTGATCTTGTCGTATATGCTGCCTCGCGGCAACGAAAGCACCGTGTTGGGCAGGTTCTGGATGGCGTAGTCCAACGGATTCGGCGTTCGGTTTTGCCGTAAGAAGTGTATACTATATGACGGGTACAGATCGCTGTGCACTTCGTTGCCGCCAAACCCCACTTGGACATCGTTTACCGTCACCGTCGGCAGCCAACATTTCATAGTGCTGATCAGCCGGCGCTTACTGTGACCGTACACCGACCGGTTGATGTACACCAGAGCGGCGATCTCCGGCTCGGAACAAAACAACAGATGTCGGTTCGACCGTATCGTTTTGTGCGTGTGCAACGCTCTACGGTCGTGTCTGTAGTCGTAGCACTCGAACCGAACGACGCCGACTCCGTGCACGTATTTCAGTCCTCTACCGCCGTCGATAATGTCGTCCACTTCGTTTTTAATATTCGTCACCATTTCAAAATCGCGCGGTCTGAGTTCGTATTCTTCTATAATATAGTTGTACACCGAAGTCAAAAACTCGGGGTACTCTTTCACACGCACGACCGTAGGTTCTGTCATTGCGGTCGGTATCGCTGCCGCCACTATTACTATAATTACCGGATGAACGGACATGTTCCAGATTCCGGGCATACCCGTATCTAACAGTCGTCACCGCCGAACAACTTCACCGCGTCCGGACGGCGCGCGCCACCAAACGGTGAACGTTCGTCCGGACGCCGCAAAACAGTACGACAGATCGACGCAACCGTATCGACATCCGGCTCAGTTTACCAATTTTAACACGAAAACTACCGACGAGGATGAAGACGAAGAAGAATCGAAGTCTTCGCTGACAAAGCATTGGGTCAACGTGCACGCAAACTCGTTTCAACCGATCGTACGTGAAAAACGTACACCGTCGGCAGACAAGTCGAACGCTCTGTTGTACGGGCACGCGACAGATCAACCTATAGTGCCTACGTACGCCGAGGAAATAGCGGATACTCGTGACGGTGAGGAGGAGGAGGAAGAGGAGAATGCTGTAGACAAAATCACGTCGAAAGACGAAGACACCGGCGCGGACGAAGAAGTCGAGTCGATATTGGGCGAAAAGCGTCTAGAGCAACGGTACGACCAACGTCGCAGGTTAAAGCGACAGAGAAGCCTTAGCCGCATGTCGGTGGTGCGTGGCGGCCGTAAAACGCCGGCACGATTCGCTAAACGACGTCGATTGAACGACGGCGGAGCTTTTACTACCGAACCGGCGACAAACACAAAAAGCGTACTCTCCAGCATAATTAAATACGCCAAGTATCCGGTGTACATATCGTTAAATATCGCCTCTATATCTGTTATGCTCTCGTGCATGGGCGTCGATATGTATACTAACTTGATTCGCGTGTCGACCTCGATGTTGAGACACGTCGCCGCCACAAACGGTATCGACGTGTTGCGACGTTTAACTGCCGGCGCATTGGCGAGCGCTTCAGAGATGGGCTCGACTCTTACGTACACGGACTAACCGGTATTTTTTTTTCAATTACTTGCGTAAATATATAGTGCTGGGTTTGTATGTTTAATCCGTTTGCGTCGTCAACATGCTTCCAGTAATCAAATCGGACCACTGGGCCAAAAAGGAGGAGCAGTCGCAGACGGCGAATGTCCAGAAGCCGCTTCAAGTACCGGTCGTGTGCGTGCCTTTACAACAACAGGGCGTTCCAGTGATGTATTCTACCGCGCCAGTGACTATACACCACGCGCCAAATGCTACGTACCACAATAATCCGGGACCGGACACGTATCTACCGTATTTGGAACGACCGCCGCCTACGTACTCGGCGACCGCTCCAAACGAACCTGCAAAATTTCAGATACAGCACGTGAGTAACGTCACACCGCCGGTAGTGACGCTGGACAATGTGCAGACGCTAAACAATAACAACAATGACGACGGCGGCGATAAAAAAGAACCTGGAAAACAAACACTATTGAGTAAATTTAAAGTGTCAAAACCGGCCAAGAAATGCGATACGAGTAATGCGAAGGTAAATAGTATAGTAGAACTGAATACCATCGACGCGTCGAACATAATCGAAACTTTTGACACCATCGAAGACGGTCTGACCGACACTTTGCAACAAGAAAAGAACCGAAGTTCGGTGTCATACAGTATGCTGAAATGTTGTAGAGTGAGTGTGCGCACAGTCAAACACGTACTTATCGCGTTGGTCGCGTTCAGTGCCGTGTACACGGCAGGAATTCAGATGTACGAGCATCTGCCCGTCGGCGGATTTCTTTTGAATATCTTTTCAACGAATCAGTCGAACCATCAGTCTCCGGATCCAACCATTCTGAACCAGACTTCACTAGAAGGACAAGGAAATATTTGGTCCAACAGTACCGTCGCTCCTCCAGTCGTCGACAACTCGTCTAATACGGCCGTCGACGCCCGTGATGATCCGAGTCGCGAGGGTACAGACTCGAGCGCTGCTACTACGCCCGGTCCTGTTACTAGCGTTCGCGTTGGTAACAAAACTACGGCGACTTCGATTCCCGGCACCGATACGCCTAAACCCACTACGTCTATTAGTTTCGACGCCGCTGCGGCTAGTGCTTCTACCTTGGTTAGTGTTGTCGACACCACCGTGGCTAGTGTTGTTACCGTTACGGCTAGTGTTCCGACTACTACGACCGGCACTACCGTTACTCCTAACGCCACTACGCCTACTGGTTTCGACACCGCTGCGGTTAATGCTTCTACTGTGGTTAGTGTTGTCGACACCACTATGGCTAGTGTTGTTATCACTCCTGAGACGATTCCTGCGACTAGCGCATCTAGTGATGCATCGAGTATTAATGCCGACACTCCAAAAAATAGCTCGATTGATTCAAACGAGCGATCGTTAGATACTCCGATCAACGATCCTTCGAACCATAACGATGCCGATAGCGTAGATACTCCTACTAGCCCTGCATCGAGTGCTAATGCCGACACTCCAAAAAATAGCTCGATTGATTCAAACGAGCGGTCGTTAGATACTCCGATCAACGATCCTCCGAACGAGAACGATGCCGATAGCGTAGATACTCTTACTAGTCCTGCATCGAGTGCTAATGCCGACAGACCGATCAATCGTTTGTTTGGTGCGCTATTAAACGCTCTGAAGCAACGCTAACGTAACGATCGTGGGTACGAACAACTGTACACCGCCGTATCCAACAGAAAGTAGTGATACGAATGAACAGACACAACTTAACAAATATGTAGAGTTTGTGATAACGGAAATAATAACAAGACACTTGTTTAGTTTTATTTACGTATATATTTTTTTTCATTACAAAACATCAAATTATATCGTGTAGACTCGACGAGTCCAATGAAATCTTCGACACCACCTCTATGTAGTTGGAACGTGCGCCCAGGTCCGAGCTCTTGTTCATCGTCTGCATCGCTCGCGTTCCTTCGTTGTTGTGCTCTTCGCCGTGTCTGAATTTGGACAAGAGCGCTTTGGGTCGTTCTCCGGTGTATGCGACCAGTGGGCCGTGTGTGTCCGTAGACATGTTGGTCAGATTGCCTGTCGACATGAACAAAGCGCATTGGGTCATGTACAGTGTCATGGCTTTGATCTCGTCGTACTGTTTTGGATCGAAAGTGTCTTGATTGAGCGAGTAGCAGTAGGTAAATTTTACAAAGTTACTGATAAACACCAGTGGATTTTCTATAAAGTATTTCAACTCTGAGCAAAAAATCAGACTGTACATGTCGTCGGTACCGTACCGATTCAGCAGAGATTTCAATTTGATACCGTTGCTCGCCGTAGACGTTTTAAACAAGTAAATCTCGTACACTTTGTCGCATACTTTGAATATCTTCACTTCGTTACTGATGACTGTCTCGTATTCTACATTCTTACTGTAGTTGATGTCCGAGAGTTGAGTCGCTGGAGATGATTGAAGTTTACTGACCGTGCTAAAGCGTCCACCTCTTTCGCGCACTGTGGTCAGTTTTGTTTTGTTGGCGGTGGCCGACTGTTTCGACACCGCGGTGACGCTAAACTTTTTTACACCGCAATAATGCGTTTTAAAGTATTTGTCGATGTCTTCGAGTCTCTTGAACGTTCGAGTTTCGTGTATAACGAACGGACGCATGCATTCCTCTTCAGACAGCCGGTCGCAGTGTACACGTACCCACATAAAATCGTTGTCCGAGTACAGTATATTGTTCTTGACGTTGGGCGTGATACGATCCAAACACGTTTCCGTCTTGTTTTTCTGATAGTGTTTGACGTCCAACGATTGCTGAATCTTGCCGGCCGTCATGTAGGCGACAATGTCTATGCCCAACGCTCGCGGAGTGGGTCCCATAAACTCGGATTCGCAGTTGAACAGTTTGTTGAGCAGCCGTTTGGCACCTGGTCGGGCAAAGAGTGCTGCGCATTCGTCCGCCGACATATCTTTACACACCATCATGTACTGAGCTATAGCTCGGGCTTGCGGCTCGACAGATTCGTCTTCACACGCTCGCATTATGCACGATGCGAGGTAGTCGATATCCGTGACCAAACTCGACTGTGTAGACGATGGAACAGAACGCGCCATAGTGGATGTGCACGTCCAACGTTTTCACTTGAACAAAGCGGTCGTTTTCGTCTTCAGTCAGCCGGTGTTTGTAACGTCTGTGCAAATCTAGACTGATCATGTACGGAATGTACAGTTCAGCGCTCTCGGAATGTACTATAAAAGTATCGAGCATAATATTATGGCCGATCGCCTCAGTGGACATTATATCTAGAGTGACATCTGTAGAGCGCTGCTCCTAATGACGATACTCGGGCCTCAGTGATATAGTAGATTCTCTTTTGGAAAAAGGGTTCTGTAGCGTTGTCGCCCGACCGCTGACCAACGTGTACTCGGAATACAGACACGCCTGGCGTTACCACACGTACGGCCAACCGGTAGCTCTACCGAGCGCTGTCGATTTTATTCGCCTGTACAGATTCGTAAACGCGTCCAACTACAGACTGAGCGCTGCCACTCAATTTGTTTTGCTTAACAGTGACGATCACAAGATACCGCTACAGGGTAGAGTCAAATATCTGCCGCTATGAGTGTGTCACTAGAGTCGTGGGAAGGTGTAGCCAACACTGTAGGCCGCTACTTTAGTAAATCAATGCCGCCTTACTACACGTCGCGATACTTGGAAATAGCTGTAGAGATTATAGGCGATCTGTTGGGCAAAACTTCCTACACATACGTAGAGACGTGTGTCTCGCTACCTGAGCCTATATGGCAAGAGAAGAACATCGTCTTCTTTTCAGTGCCCATGATGTCGTTGTTCATCAACCAGCCGGTAGAACTGCCGCAGGACACGGTAAAGTATGTGGCCCGGTTTGATATATTCGACCGCATAGAAGTGGAGGACACGAAGAACAAGTCATACGATCAAGACGGTGTGGGATCGTTACACAAACGAAAGCGCAAGAATCGTAACAAGCGACTAGAATCGTACGACACTAGCAACGGCTACATTGTAAATTGGAACTCTACAATGATTGCCGGCAACGTGTCAGACGAGTTCGGTCTAAACGAATCAGACACTACGGTGCTGGTGCAATTGTTTCGCTTAGTGCTGATGATCGGTCACTGGTACCAACACGCGTCAGGCCGCACCACGTATCGGGACCACGAAAACTTTCACGAAATAGAAATGGCCGACACCGATCTGTACAATGCTCTAATGTCTGTTGATAGTGCAAAGACTGCCACAACGGATGAAAGCAGTAGTGGCAGCGACAATGAACCCGAAAACGATGCTAGTGTATTTACTCGATTTTACTCGATTTGTAGAACGAATACGCCTTGAAAACAGTGTCATACGTTTTTCACAAAAAAATAAAAATCCGAATTATTTAAATCACGCCCGGCGTCAGCGTCTAAACGTTCCTCGTACGATCCATCGTTGTAACCTCGACTCGACAAATCCCTATTGTGTTTCCTTTTTAGCAAACGACTCGTATAAACTATCCAAATTCATGTTGTCGTTATGTTCGACTGACATACGACGATATGTGGGAAGCGCGGTATAACTTTGAACCGCTGTTTGACCTCTCGTGGTGTTGTCGTCGTCTCACTCTTTATACTTTAACAAGACGGTACGATTCAACCACGGCTCTTGCAGCATACGTTGGTAGGCGAACAGTTCGCGATTGATGTAGCTGTCTTTAGCAAACGTTATACAGACGAGTGCTACGAAAAACACTAGAATCGCTATAACGTACAACATCGGGAAGAAGACAGCGTTGGCTATACTATATTACGTTGTTGTATTATATAACACGAGTGCGCCTCTACAGAAACAAAAATCACAATATCGACATCCAACCACTTGTAATATCGCCAGCTGAGTGAAATAATGTTTTGGACTTGTATATGTCTGTCGCCACCCTAGTCGTGGTTTGAACTGAGCGCTACATATTATGGTGTGCAACACGGACAGTAGTCAAGTCTGTCTCTCGGCGTAGACTATAGCACATTCTATGGCGACACGGAGCCGTTATTCCTAACGCACAAGCTGACAGTCAACAATCTGCAGTCGATGTACAACGTGTACGATTTTCAGTTGCGAGACCACCTGTTGACCACCGAAGACATTTACTTGTCACGATGCAAATGCTATCACACGCACAACAAGCAG
Organism: Magicicada septendecula; assembly: GCA_034769895.1. NCBI lineage: Eukaryota > Metazoa > Arthropoda > Insecta > Hemiptera > Cicadidae > Magicicada > Magicicada septendecula. The sequence continues at coordinate 71,719 of JAWRYS010001221.1, read as the reverse complement.
CACTGTCCTCTGGTCACCACGGCCTACTGTGTCAAATGCAAAGTGGCCAACGAACGGTACATCAACTATCGATCTTTACTGTTCCACCAGACGGCGGCGCAAAACCGGCTGGCGCGATGCTGTACCCACTGGCACTCGCCGCCTTGCGGCCGCTGTCTCGGCTGTCGGACCACTTCGACATGCATAGTGCAGTTACCGTTCGAGTGCGATTACACCACGGAAGCCACGTGCACTGCGTCGGGCAGCGGTGCGCCGCACTTTACCAAGCCAATGAAACACGCTCAGTTGATGCGCGAGCACATTTACAATACGCGTATGCCGGTGTTTTACTTTTGCAGCCAGCACACGCACGTGCACCGGCATGAACACAATCCTTACAGCCGGCTGCAGTGCTGCATACAGACGCAAAAGTGTTGCGAATCCGCCACCCTGGTTACCGAGTTCGACTCGAGTTTTGTCATCACTACGGTAACTAAGAAACAGGCCAAGATCAAGGCGGCGGCGGCAGACGCCGCTGCTGACAAGACGAAACGTTCAGCCATCGAAAAGAAGCAGTATGTGATTTTTGATCCCACCCTGTGGCGCGAACAGTCGATGAACCACTTTATCTCGCTGTTGCGCGCCGTGGTCAACACGCCTGAGCTGGTGACGGAGCGTTACCGCCGCTTCGATTCGTCCAACTTTAAGGTGTCCAACATTAAAAAATACAAGAGCGGTAAACAGTCGATCGTTCGCACGGCCATCACGGGGTTCGAGACGAAAGGCATCTACCAGACGGCCACCATATCGTGTACGCTGCCTAGCCGCACGGTGTTGATTCCGCAAAAGATCTACGACCTGACGGTGGGCGACTACGACTTGTCGCTGGTTGCTGTAAAACGCGACCCGTCCATCAAGCAGACGTGCATGTTTGTGTGCAAGGGTAAGCGCAACCCGGACCCAGACGTGGACACGCTGGTGATCTCGGACGCCATCGCCAAGCCATTGAACCAGGACCAAGACGGGGACAAGAACGGGGTGTACGTGCTGTCGAACCGCGCTCGCGGCGGCTACGACAGGCGCGAGTCGTTCCTGCATCGGCTGGCGCGGCTGGAAATGGCTACCGCCTATGCAACCGACAAGACGCTGATCGCTACGCCTCGCTTTTCGTTCTCCGAAAACAACCTGCTGGTGATCCATCGCAAGCACCCCGAACTGATCGAACGCAGCGAGTTTTACCGGCGCACGCATGGCAAAGGAACAAAGTGAGTAAATTCATTAGATATTGGTCAGGTTTTTGTTGAAGTTTTTGAATATACGTGCACGATTTAATAAGTTTCGTGTCCGTTTCAGCCACATGATCGATGCCGGATGCGGCTATCTGCGCAAGGAATACGAGGAATTCTGTCTGCTGCTGCTCGAGATTAACTCGAGAGACGAGACGACGTGTGTAACGTTGGACGATTTAGTGTTGAAAACGGACATTTTACCCGGCATAGTCAAGTCGGGCGCCAAGGGACACAACGAATCGCTGCACATGCTGTTTGACAACCTTCGCTACAACCGCACACTGTCTGAACAGAGGAAGGACATGATCGACCAGATGAATCGCTACATCTCGTCCAGCCAAGAGTTGAGGCACACGGGTCGTAACCAGTTTATCTCGCTGTACGCAGCACAAGACATGACGGTAATCATGGGTTGTGTGTACGTGAACAAGCGGTTCTACGCCGACTACAAACCATTCGCCAGTGTGGGCACACTCATGTACAACGAAGGCTCGCTGGACGAGTTCATCGAAGATTTGAAATTATTATAATGTTATTGTCAATAAAATCTTTCTATAAATAAAAACCTTGTCATTTACTACAGCCGATTTGCTACAACTGCTAGCCGACGATTCGATTGTCAAAAAAAACAGCGATTACGGTGTCATGACGGCGCATTTAAAAGTATGTCTTTATTAAGTCTTTTGTTTCTTGAAATCTTCCAAATCTTTACATAATTCAGTGTATGGAGTGGTAGCACCTGGAAGAGTTTGGGGTGTAACAACTATTTCCATCGGTAGAGCACTCGGCTCTGGTGACATGGGCGGTGGCGGTGTACTTCGACCCTTTTTGGCGTTACTTCTCGTCACCTTGTTGAGTTTGGACGATTTAGGTGGTGTGTTGGTAGCTGGCTGTGTCTGTGACGCGTTCGGCTGTAGCACTACGATATTTTTGCCGATAGACTTGCTGGCAGTCACGGGCGACTCTGTAGGAAACAGTGTGTTGGACGATATAGCCTCTATGGGAGACATGGTTATGGAGACCAAGCCTTTAGCATCGCCCACGGTAGTTGTCACCCTCAGATCCGACACGTACATTGTAGTGTCTGTAGTGTGGCGCGTGGGATCGAACGAGGAGGGTTTGTCGTAGTAGACGCGGTTCCGGTTGCTAATCACGGCGTCCACTAGCAGGTCGTCTTCTACGGCCAACGTAGCTGCCATATCGTCCATCATGTACTGTAGTGGCCAGGAATCGCTGACAAACGCGCCACGGTAGCGGTTCGGATGTTTGATATAGAGAGCGGCTAACAAGACCAGCGCACCGTTGGTCGCGTTCATGTCGCTCATCTCGGTGTGGTATTCCACAGCCTCGTACAAGCGCGTGGAAACCACCAGCCCGTCGGGTGAGGCGATACCCCGGCCGCGTGCGTCCATGTTGGTGGGCGCTGTGCGGAGATCGCACACGGCATAGTGGTCGGGCAGGTGATGACGGAATACCGCTTCGTGGCCGTGCACATTAAAGTTGCCTACAATCACGTAGTCCGCGTCCGCGTGGAAGCGCTTCAGCGTGTTTATCGCTTGCACTACGGCCGTGTAAGACTGATCATCGGTATAGCTGTTTCTATACGCTTGAGTAAAGTGGACGTAGTAGAACTCTTGCTTGTCCACCACGCGTAACAGGCGCACCACGTGCATTCGGCTCTGATATGGGTCGTCCGACTTGTAGCACACCGCATCCGAGGTGGCACGGAACTTTGCCTTGTTGGCCGCCACGTACTCGTTGTTGTGCCACAGCTCGGCCATGCGTGACGACCACTGGTGGTGAGCGTTGTCCACGTACGGGTCTTTGAACGAGCTGTATGCGTTCGGTACGGGATTCATAGCGCAAAAGGTTTCGCTGCGCTTGAGTTTGTCAATCATCACGTTGCTTCCCGACACCAGGTCAGCCCGATACCCGTTGGCCAAGCGTACAAACTGCGTTATCGGCAGGTTGGCCGCGTTATGGTGTACCAGTATATCGCAATACGTAGGCATACTCTCTGCGGCCGCCGCCACGTCAGTTTCCATCATCAGGTCTTCCCTTCGTTGCGGTTGCGAAGCAAACTGTTCGACGTCGCCGTACACTTCGTCCGGATTACCCTGGAAGTTGTCGTCGCCCATAAGAGATTCTCTGTCTCTCTTTACGGTCAGCGTAGATTGTGCCGTCTTTATCCACACCAAAAGTATGAACAGCACCAACGCTGTGATCGCGAATATCAAATTGAACAGTGTCTGCGGTTCCATGTCTAGACATGATACGTATAAGACCAGACGAAGCCGCTATTTTCACCGGCTAAATTAAACTCCTTTACCCTGTGCAGTCGTTCATGTTTCGTCGCGTACGTTAGTATATAGTGGTGCAAAAGAAGCGGTCGCTCGTGATGGACCGTTATCGGCCGACAAACGGCGTTAGCATATTTACGTGTATAGTGGCCATAATGACACTGGGCCTACTGATACTCTACGCTGTATTCGTTATAACGCAAAACAAAGGCTTCTGTATAGGCGGTTGCAACAACATTCTGACCGACCGCGGTTCCTCTGCTGAGCCTCGGTCGCAAAATGATCGATTCAGTTTGGCCAAGGCGAGAGTCAACATCAGACCCATGACTACGGTGCACGACAACTTCAAAAAGTACAAGTTCGATTTCACTAAACCGACCGGCGTACACACGGGCTGGGACACGGACGAAAAAACTTTGTCCACAATGTGTAAAATGCTGACCGAAGGTTTGAGATACGCGCACGGCGTGTTCATGGGGCGCTCCAGTCTAGAGAGGGCGCGAAACGCTCGTCTAGTGCTGGCCGTGACTGAAAACTTTATCATCCGGTACAAGCTCAAACTCGACGCCAAGACCAAACCGTTGACCGGAGCGCCGTGGGGCACCGACTGGAAAGTATTCAGCATCGACAGTACGTGCATGCTGGCGCACTATCTGCTGCAGGGAGAGAGCGCGGCGTTGAAACGCGAAGCCGTCAACTTGATTCTTTCGTTGATCCAATCACCGATCAGTCCGTTCGGTACGCCTACGAGCGAACGGTCCATCATTCTACGGCTGGTCGGCCCTTGGATACTGGCAAAGTATTTGAACGGAGAAGGAGACGCCGCTGCGGACACGGCCGACTACAAAAACGCAATGGATCAGGCCAAAGTGGTGGTGCGACACGTCAACACAGAAAGGGGCACACACATGGATCACAGTTTCTTCGAACGCAATTTGGGCGTGTTCTACAAGTACCTGGAGAGTATGTGCGACGACAAGGCGTTGTATTACTACGGATTCGACACGAAACTGGTGCAGACACCGGTTGCCGAGTGGAACGCGGTCAAGAGTATTCTCCTGCATCCGACCGTAAAGTTCGGCAACGTCGGTCTGCTGGGCAGAACTCAACAGTTGAAGTGCGACACGTACGATGAATCGAAGTACGGCATCCAGGTGATGCCGTTCAGCGGTTACATTAGATACTTTACAAAGGACAGACAATTTAATGCGCGCGCTCAAATAAAGACTTTGGCGTATTACGAGAGCGACAAGAATGTCAACAATATGGGGCAGTACTGGGTACAGTACAGAAACGTACACAGCTCGGCCAGCACGGACGAGGTCAAGTTTCCGGACATCGGCTTCATCAACAAGGCCGCTCAGACACAACGAATCGTACTGCCGCTACTGAACGAAAATGTCGACACACAGACGTACGTGCCGAAAAATGCAAAATCGTTTGTGGCCGCGTACAAACACTTTGGCGTGATGTACCAAGAGTACGAAATTGAAGAGTTTGGCGATTTCGTTGTGTACGAACTTATCGTGATAAACGCGAGGACCAAAGTGGTGGACGTGAAGTTAAAGATTGTCAACAAAGAGGCCGCAGAGCTAAACTATTGCGGCGCCAATCGCTCCAAGCACGTTGTGCCGGCAAACGGTACGAAGACGTACACCACCACCATGAACATGGTGAGCGGCGTGTTAGAGACTAAAGATCTGGCTGAATTCCCGAGCTTCCCGTACAAACTAGATTCGAGTGTAGTGATTAAAGACGTGGCGAGCATCAAATCGTACATGCTGTACGAAAACGATGTGCCGGTCATCTGTACACCGTACGAGTGGACTTACGAACTGCCCAACTTGGTGCACAACATAGACAATACGTACGAGGTAGTTACGTTTGACACCAAAAATAATCAGTACACGAACTTTAAACACACTACCGGTTCATCACGTTACACCAATGGTCACGATATGGTCGCGTAATGTAGCCGGCAAACAGGTATCGGACCAACAAGAAGTCGCTCCGTCTGTGCTATTATATTTTTGTGTATGTCAAAATCAAAAAAGTCAGCATCTGTCCAAAGCGTAGGCTATGTGTGCCACAGACTTGATCGTTGTGGGCACAACACAGTGCGTGTACTCGGGCGTCCAATTGAATACCGAGTCGTCGACCAACACGGCTTTAGTAAAATACGTGTCTGCAAAGTAGTTGTATAAATACAGTAGGTTCTTGCAAGATTTTTCACCGCTCTGCGCGTTGCTCAGCACCAAGTCGAACCGAACGCCGTATTTCTCGAACTTGGCCGCTTGTTTGTCCACGTGTAACGGTGATCCATGAGACCACAGCACCACAGTGTCGTACACGGCACGAGCGTGTTCCAACACAGACACTGCTCCGTCCAGCACGCGGTCATCGTCGTCAATGAGCGTGCGGTCCAAGTCGAACACTACGACAGACGTGGTTTTAGTAATCAACATGTTTCTGGACCAGTCTATGGCCGTGCTAACGGCGTTGGACAGACCAAACACGTCGGTGCGCGCAACCACTGTGGCGCACACAGGTAACGGTTCGTCTACAGTCCATATAACGTATCTCGGTGCGCGTTCGCCTACCCGGTACATGGGCATCTTGTGTTCGAACGTGTACGAAGTAACGTTTGGTCGTACCCCGGTGCCGATACACTTGTCGTAGTACGGTTCAAGCTCGACGCTCATTTCGAACACACTACCGTCTTCACAGACTACACTGACCGTAGTGTCTGTGTAAACGGTCAACTGTGTCGGCTGCATAATGTTGAAATGGTTCTGCAGATCTTTGACATTGCACAAATGATTGTAGAAACTAGGATGTACCATTAGGTCGGGTAGTGAATAGTAATTGTAACTCATGTTTACTAGGAAACGACGGTGTTTATTTCAAAACAATAATGATACACGTACAGGTTCTATCGTGCATCAGCACAACACGCTGTGCTTCAGTCTTAGATCTATATCACAGTTTAAGTTTTATATGTAAATTGATTGTGGGTCTGTAGTAGATTTACTCAAAGAATACCTCGTCAGACGGTGTCCACAAGACGGTGTTGTTGTCGTTGTGATTGTTGTTCTTCGATTCGTTGATTTTTATATGGCGAAACTGTTTATCGTACTCGATGCCGGTCGTCTCTGTCTCGTTAGAGTCTGAAAAGTATACGTACGTACAGACGCCCAGATAAGTTACAAACTCCGCGACTGACGGATTTACATTCGCTGCGTCCGCTTCTGTATCGACAGTAGGCCACGCTACTAAACGCAGCGTGTCGATGATTCGACGTTGTTCTTCGGTCAACTCGGCAGTGTAGAAGTACGACTTTTGAAACAGCTTGTGGTTGCCAATCACAGGGTCTATCGAACGTTCTTGTGTCTCGTATTGGTACAAGTAGTACATGTACAACGCGTAGAACATCTGGCCAAACAGATCGCCGTTGATCGGATCCTCACATTCGATGTTGCATTCGATGTGATTGTGCGAATTGAGATCGTGTCGAAAGGCGATGCGAAAGAGGTAGGACTTGCCGCAGTGTGTCAACGTGACGCCCCAAAACACTAGTCTACGGCTCTTGGTCGCCTTGATCAACGGCACGGCGCTGTCTGTAGGCGGTCTGATCTGGCTGACATTCCAACCGCGCATCGGCAGCTCAATGGCTCTGCTCAATACCAGTGTGGTTTTGTTGGACCAATTGTATTTCGACCGACACACTCGCAGTTTGGCCGATGCAGACACGTTGTTCGCTGCGGTCACATCGTCGCCAATGTCGCAGTCTACGCGTACAATCAGTTTGGTAGTAAACTCGGAACAATTGTCGAAACACCGGGTGGACATCTTTTGAGTGTCGTAAAATATAGTGTACGTGTCTTCGTATTAGTGTCTGATGATGTGCAGGATCGCGTTTTTGCCATCTTCTAAGCGTACTGCGTGTTTCAGACGAGGATTCAAAAACCAGATGTTTGAAGAAAACTCGTGTTCGTTTAACGAACCAAACAGACCGGCCAACGGTTCGTTGGCGTCGTACGTAGCGTTCGTATTGTCTGGCAGCACGAGTTGTTGTGGCCAATTCGTACACTTCAAATACACGTCGGCCTTTTGCTGCTTCCCGTCTTCGCTGGCGTACCCGACAGGGCGATGTTGCTGATGCGCTAGCAGCGGCGGTAAATTCGATTGCGATGCCTGCGCGCTAGACGTCGCCGTTTCATCAGAGGCGGCGGTCGTAGTTGCAGCATTGATGACGTTGTCTTTATCGCCGAAACGTGATGTAGGCTGTGGTATGTCTGACGTGACATAGTGTGCGTTTACGAACGATGTTGTGTATTTCATGACTTCGGTCTAATAACTATCACCACAGCCTATATGAGGCCGGTGTACGCGCTATCACGACGACACTAAACGACTGTGCCGCTGTATCTACTATATATAACCGATCGCTTTTACACGTGGTTATATAATTAATATTAATAGTCATCATGGATCTGTTTTTCCTAGCGCTGTTGGTCGTGCTGACACTCGTACTATTAGCAGTGTACGTATTAAACAACGTGCCGCATATATAACCGATCGCTTTTACACGTGGTTATATAATTAATATTAATAGTCATCATGGATCTGTTTTTCCTAGCGCTGTTGGTCGTGCTGACACTCGTACTATTAGCAGTGTACGTATTAAACAACGTGCCGCAGACTAGTGACCTGCTGAAAGTGTTTACCACGTTGCGGCAACAGAATCCCTCTACAGTAGCGTTTTCGCTCGGCTACGATCGACAGCGAAACAAGTATCGTAACGTGTACACCAGGCCTGTGGCCGACGCTACAAACGATTGGATAGAGGCTTACGTGTTGTGGGAACCGAACCCGGTCAACTCGGACGGCAAGTACGTGATAGACAATGACCACGGTACAATCACTGACAAGTCGAACGGATTCGAAGTGTCCGGCGTGAACGCGGCTCGGTTGACGTGTCCCGAAGGTTACGAGGGAAGTCGGTGTCAACTGAGTCCGTTGTGCACCGATGAAGACTGCGAGTCGGAGAAAACCAAGCTGTTGACGTACGCGCAGTTTAACGCGTTGAACCTGTACAAAAATACTATCGCTCGTACGGCGGCCGACTTGGTCGCACGAACCGAAACGACGCATCCGCGCATTCGGGTACAGTGTCTGCAGACCGGCGCGTACGAGTTACAGGTGTGTCCCGACAACAAACTGTTGGACACGGCTACGGTACAATGTCGCGAGTACGACATTTGTCAAGACCGCGGCAACGGCTACAAGCACAACTATCGTATAGACGGTTCGTCTGCTGCTTTACACGATGACGAGTATTACCTGTGTGCCGACAACAAGAGTGTGCTCAAAAAGTGTGAAGATCGCACAGTGTTTAGTATGACTAACCAAGGATGCATAGTGCAGTCCGTCTGCTTCAACCGCGGCAAAGAGCAAATAGCTGTGGACGACAACAATTATATACAGTGTAGCGCGGATACAGGCCGTAAAGTGCACTGTGAACACGGTGTACAAAAGAAAGGCAACGTGTTGTCGTGTAAAATCAAAACGTGTAAACCGTACACCTTGCGTTACAACGACGGCACTCTGAACTACGTTTACGGTCAGAACGTGTGCGACGATCAAGACAAAGCCACGTTGACAGTGTGCGACATTACGCCGATCGGCAAGAGTTACACATACACATGGGCGGAACGGTTTCAATTGACTCTGGCCAACTGGCCTACGGCTGTGCTAGACGAGATGACACAGACGTGTGTCGCGCCCACTGACGACATTATCATGAAGAATGCTACGATAGATCTGGCCTGGTCGTCGGCTATGAGCGCTGCGCACAAATTTAACATACGCAAACAGGAATACGTGTGCACAGACAAGTACCGTTGGGATTATATCGAAGGCGCTGTCGTACCTGCGCCGCCACAATCCGATATGTTTGTGGACGTGGCTGCTCCGTGTCAGTCGACTGCCGTGGCCAACAAAGACACCGCGTGGTGGTCACTCGCCAACAGCTATGCCGGCGCGCACACTGTGGTTACGTATCCACCGAATACAACGCCGCCGTTGGTGTACGCGGTGCGTCTGACAATCGACAGCGTCAAGAGACATGACGACTTTTGGCCGGTGTACGTTGTAGACACGAAAAAATATACCGGAAGCGTGTGCACGTACGACAGCAAAACAAAAACGTACACGATAACCAGATACACCGATACTATATCGCCGTTGGGGTTTGCTCCAGTAAAAACGCCCAACGGCCACAGCAATAGGTCGACCATACCGATCTCTCTGATCGGTTATACCGGGTTTCCTATGAACGTCCTCGACAACTACAAGACGTACATGTACTACTTTACAGCGTCTGGTAAAACTGAAAGTTTACAATTCTCACCGTCTGCACAACAGTCCGTAGACAAGCTTGTCTTGACGCCAAAGTCAGTTTCACGCAAACCCTCTTAAACATAACCGGCTCAACGATAAAGACGCGTATTATTTTTTACAATATCGGCTAGTATATCCGACATCGATTCTCGTGTTATTCTTATGGCCGTCGATTTTTCTATGTTGGCTGCTGGCGACAAGCCACCCTCTTACGGAGTCGACCACCGCTTTGTTACGGCAAACTAGCCGTCCGTGTATGTTAAGGATATACCCGACAGGTGTACATATATAGCTTACTATAGTCTTAACATAGACATACTACTACTACTTCGGACAACCAAACTCGTTACCGTCGACACCGGTCACCGTTGTTGTGCGCGGTACAAGCGTTCTGTTGATTGCGAGACTCGCGCTTGTACCTCGTCTCTGCTCGTCCGTCTACGTTAAGGGGATCAGAACATATATATAATTTATTATAGTCTTAACATAGTCAGACTACTGCTTTGGAAGACCAAACTCGCTACCGTCGACAGATTATCATAATGTACGTATATAATATACATAGACAGGCTACTACTGTGTACTTTGTCGCCTACACCATACATAGACTAGGCGATTTGTTGAATTCTGACCGGTTTACGCCTATAAAACACACAAATAAAGGTGCGCGTCTAGACGCATGGCGTTGGCACCCGTCTTTCTGTTACTTCTGATAGTACTCATGTGCTTCGTAGTGCTCTTTATACTATACAATATAAGAGACTTCAATGAGACAGACGTTCGTACGGCTAATCTGGTCGGCGGTTCACAATCGGAAATGTACAAACGCGACTGCGATGTGGAAACAGTGTACAGTGTTACCGACTCGCAATGCCAGGCCGTGTGCAAACAGCCGGGCATCTTTAGTTCACGCAACGGAGCGTGTATCAATGTGTTGGCGTTCACTACAGACGCCATGCTGAACAAATGCGATCCGAAACGTGGCGTACTGGCGTATCTACTGGGAGATCCCCAGTTTGGCAACACGAAAATGCGTTGTTACAGTGTCGATCCCGGCATACAGCCGGACGATCCCCACGGTAAAAACATTATATGCAACCACGGGAGTATAAATATCGACTACGTCAAGTCGTTTCCACAGCCGGCCGACTGTCAGTGTACCGATCCGACCAGAAGCGTTCTAGCGTTTGTGACCAACACCAAAGAGATGCGCAAGTACGGGGTGTGTGTCAGTGAAAAAATGATACCACTGTATCGATACAACGACTTGCTCTATGACAGTTCTGTAATTTAAACTCTAGTGTGTGTGTGGTTGAGAACGACAGTATGTATTTGACAGAACCGTAACCGATTCAAAGATATCCATGTTTTTTTCTCCACCGGGGGTTTATTATTTATTATAGATAACACATATAAAGTCCACAGTAAATGTATCTACCGGACCATATATCGTCAGAGATCTTATTTATGTTCTCTAGATTGCTTGACTGAACATATCGTTGTCTAACACCGCGTTGTGTGTCGTGATATGCAGTTTCCTTCCGGACATACTGTATGCTGTGCGTATCGTGTCCGCCGCCTGGCGTACGTATGCTAACGCCTCCTTGTCCTCGGACTTGTTTTGCTTTTTCGGTCGTCTGTTGGCAACACCGTACGATAGTACGTCGTATAAGTCATGAACCGAAGTGGCGTACTCGAATTGTCGATCTTCGACGGTATACACGGTCGGCCTGGGATACATCTGCATCAGTTCGTCGGAGGAGCTCGTGTGGCGTTGGTCGTACATACGTTTCAAATAATTCGACACTCGACTGTAGGACACGTTGAAGTTGATGACGAGTATCACGGAGACGCTGAGGTGTAACGGCGACTGCCAGTCCAATCCGGGTCGACTGTACTCGCTGGATTTGTGCGTTTTCTCAGCGGTTGTTGTAAGCGGATAGCAGTGGTAGCGTTTGGCAAAGTCGATCGGTGTGAACGTTCAAAACGGTGGGATATTCGCGTCTTTGGCGGCCATCGGGTATCTGTGTCTGTAAACGTTTTCCGATATAACGTTGTGGAACTGGTACAGACCCTGTATCACGTGGCCGAACGACATCATCTTTATCAAGTAACGGACGTGGTTCTGGTGTTTCACGCTCAAATAGTGCGCGATGCACATGCTGCACGGCAGCATCTTGTCGATGTTGTATACTAGAGTGGGGAAATCCTTTACGTCGTCCGTGAATCCTGTGTACAGGGCGTATTGTAACAGTATCGACGCGTAGTGTAGAAACGACCAGTACAGCGAGCCCCACATGTCTGTGCTGTATTTGCTCGTCTGCACCAGCATCACTGTGGTGGACAGTTTGAACGTTGACTTTAGAAACGCTATAAACGCCGACAGACGGGTGCGGTACGCTTCCGGTATAGCGATACCTTCTATATACGCCTCGAACTCGCTCAACACGGGCACGAACGCGGCCACCACACGGTCAATGGTGTACGATTCTAGTTGCTGTTTAGCCTTGTCCAACAGCCACTCTATGTCGCTGTCGATGCGTTCGTTTCGCGACATCGTTCACGTTGTACGCGGTATAATAGCTATACTAATATACGCGATAAAAACGATGCGTGGAGTAGACGCGTGACCTATAAAAACGTGAAGCGACGTACGACCCGACAGTCACTCGGTCGGCTCAGATCGTCAGCAGCACAGTCTAAACGTTTACATAGTGTCTTGAGTTCATTTGTTCCGAGCGTATATATATATAGTATAACTATGGAGTCACAACCGCAGCAGTCGCAGTATTACCAACAACCGTATTATCAACAACAATCGGCCTCGTCGGACCAGAAGCAGATGCCGCTTTTGTTGCCGCCGCCGACACCAGTCTCTCAACCGTATACTAATCCGCCGCAACAAATACCGTTGTCTCTACCCAACGCGACGCCGACACCGGCGGTGTCTCAACAGTATACAAATCAGCCGCAACAAATACCTACACCGGCGGTGTCTCAACAGTATACAAATCAGCCGCAGCAACAAATGCCGATGTCTCTACCCAACTCGACGCCGACAACGGCGGTGTCTCAACAGTATACAAATCAGCCGCCGCCGCAGCAGCAGCAGCAGCAACAACAACAACAACAAATGCCGTTGACTCTACCCAACTCGTATGCACAGACACCGGCTAGTAACCCACCGATGCCCGATATGAACATGTACAACAGTCTGGTAAACAATTCTGTGTTTGGCGGTTTGAACGGGATGAACGGGCTTGTCGGTAGCGGAGGAGGAGAAAAGACCCGACAGCCGGTGGAAATTACGCGGTTCGCCAACGAACCGAAAGAGGTTCAAAACAAATTGATAACACAAGATTTGAAAGACGATTGGTCCCAGATTCAGAAATTCAACATCTTGGATTCGGAACAAATGGACCAACTGTATATATACGCAGAGGCTTTTCAAAATGACAGAAAGTTTTTGCTGGTATACATGTTATTGCAGTATCGTCTTAAGTACAGTAAATACTTGGAAAATACGAAAGTCTGGACGTGTGGTTAACGTTCTTAGCGCTAATGGTGCTCTACGGATCGGAACACGCGTTGAAACAAACGTGCGATATAAACGGCTTCGTACAAATACCTCGAGTCTGCGAGTCTGCTTTTAAGTTGAGGATGTTTAATAGAAAACGTAAGGCAACGATTTCGGATACACCGACAGCTGTTCCAGTCGACAATGGAGACGAAGCGACTAAACGAGCACGATTGACTGAAACTGCAGAACAAAACGTTGCTGACGACCATCCGTTTCTTAAAGAATCGCTGTATTTATCTCACATGTCGTTGTTCAAGTTGGGCGAGATGGCCAAGTACTGTGTACCGTCGGAATTCGCCATCATGTTCTGCAACGCCAACCTGGCAATTGTAAATGTGTTTATACAGGGCGACAACAAACTGCCGTACAGGGGAGTCCGTGTGGCGTTCAGCAAACCCGTGGCGTCGCTGATACGAAGTAGGACCTGCAAGACGTACAACTATCAGTCTTTAGAGTCGTACGGTTTGCTGACAGACTTTATGGCCGAAATCACTGGCAAGCAGACCGATCAAGAAGCGTTTAAGCTGAATTCATTAAAGGAGATGAAGATGGAAGACATGATAACGCACGAATCACAATCCCAAGTAAAGTGGGACAATAATACTGGTTTTAACGTGGCGCTCATCACGAACTTCAGTTGTACACACACCACTGCAGGCGTCTTGAACAATAGGACCTACAGCTCGACCGTCTATCACATTCCGAAGAACTTTGTCGACGTAACGGACGATGAACTAGACGATATGTGCAGCAAGGCTACCAACCACAAGTCATACGAACGTCGTGTGAACCTACTAAACGAACACTACGACCGCATGGAAGGCTTGGTCAACGCCGATCATACCGAGACGACAACGGCCATAAACTGAAAACTATTTAGCGCATAAATATATTCAACGTTACCATACTTGTGATATAATATGTTATCATTCTTATATATAGTGTTCCGTTTTTGAGTCTATATAAATAAATCGTTACTGTTATACCGAATATCTTTGTTTTATACCTTTCAGATTTGCTTCGTCTCAAAGGAAGATAGTACTGAGTTTACAATATCCACTGTAGCGTTTAGTGATATAGATGTAACCGCCATCATTTCCCTCCCCTACTGACGATGTATGTCGCTTTGTTAATAGTGTTGTGTACTATAGCAGTTATATTGTATACGATATGTAATGCTACAAAAGATAATAGTACAAACGCTACCAGTACCGCCTACAGCAGAGGGACCTATATTAGAGACAATCGCTAAACGATTGTTTCCGTTTAAAAAGTGTTCGGACCGTGTTCTCGGTGAAATATTTAATAACCAACACACAAACATGGAGTTGGCTCATTTGAATGTGGGCACTGGGTTCAAGTCTTTTCTGACCGAATTGAAAAAGCTTAGCGGCGCGTCCAAAGCGACTGTCGAAGAGGCGTCTTCGCTGTTGAAGCGCGTCGATAGCGGTATTAAATCCACAGACGAGGCGATCAAAAGTCTCAAAGTTACCAAGAATTCACATGGAGTCGTCTTGTTGGGCGACAAATACGTCGGAGTTATAAACAGGATATTACGAGAGGGCGACTTAAAGAAACTGATCAGTGTGTCTAAACAAAATATACCGGTGACGGCCGCAGACAGTTCTGCGTTTAAAACCTTAGTGGGCGCCACCCCAGAACGAGGGCTGAAAAACGTAGACGATGTGGCTGCTGTTACAAAACGCGAACGACCTCACTTGGACGCGACCGTAGAGAATCTTAACAAGATATCGGATACGGCCAAACGGGATTTGAAAAAAGTGGAAAACAACTTGTACAAGCACTTTAAAAACGGTGCAGTCGTAGCACTGACTGTCGGTGTAGTGTACGTCGGCGCGGACTGGATATCTAAAGCCACCGAGGCGCGTAAAGGGTGCTTCATGGTGACCACCGTCAACGGAGTGACAACGTCCTGCAAAGTCGCTGCGTACACGTGTTCGACTGATGAGGACGCCAGCACGGGCAATAAGTGTACGGGGACGACGAACTATTACAACACCACATTGGTGCTCATGAACTTGGCGAACGCGCCAGACGATGACCCTAATAAAATCGCTATAGCCACGGCTACAGGCATCGCTGTGAACCAGTTGAACGCACAGTTGGCGAACATCATTGACAACCACTATCCGGCAGTGGTAACCGCCATCGAAAAGATGGGCGCCCAAAGACCGAAAACATTTTCGATATGCGATATTAAAAATAACGCTGTCGAAGGCGGTGTTGTGCCTCCTTGTCGCATGTGCGATCCTACAGCGAATCCGGTCAGTACGTCGTTTATAGATCCTGCTCAGTACGGTGACAACATCACGTTTCAGTGCGTAACAAATCCGTCAATACTGGACACCATATCTGACACTGTTCTCAGCACCGGTAAGAATTTGTGGGACGGCGTGTCCACTGTAGTCTCTGGCTCTTTAAACAAATCGGCATTATAGCCGCAATCATATTGGCAGTTCTCATACTGGTAATGTTTATAGTTCGCTTATTCACTAGAAAGCAACCAGAATACACGGACTTGGACAACATGTCAGTCCGTTCGCAGTCAGTAGTCGTGTAGCAACAGTATTGTGTAACTTTGTGATTGATTTTTCATACTAGAGCAAAAAGAAAGAGACTCGTGTATATATATAATAAACTTTTATTCAGACGTATTCCAAACGCTATGAACTGGACCATACAATGATTGTAACAATGAAGTGTCTAGCCGATAAATATTCTTCAAGTCCTGCTTTACAAAGTGTACATTTTTGGCGGTAGTAGGTATAGGATCGTTTCTAAACACCACGTTCAGCTGGTGGTGTCGCAACGTGTTGATGATCTGTGCCCAGTTGCCGTTTAGGATAGGTGACTCTATACGAATCGGGTAGAGTTGGTTCGTGTGTATGAACCCGACCACTACGCCGACCACATTCTTGAGACTCTGCATCAACAATTCACAATCACGACTCACGTAACTGAAAAACTTCCATCTGCAATAGAAAACAAAGACATGTACAACCACATACACTGGTGCACACACACCGAGACAAGCATTATAATAGTGGTTCATCGTTACCTGTTGTTGAGATAGGCGAACCATACTGAGCAGGGCGGTAGAACGAACCAGTATTCCCCACTGTATCGACACTCTTTGTGGAATTTGTCCAGCACATAGTTGAACGTCGGCTTGTTTAGCTCACGACACTCCAGAATCAGTCTACTGTCACGTGTTATACTGGCAAACAGGTAGAACGACTCTATAATGTTGATGTGGTAGTGTCTCACCATGTTTATGAAAAGCTCTGGGTTCATGATTTTTGACGCCATAGAGGCGAGAATCAATAAATAATTGGTCATCGTCAAACACTTGTTGCCTGTAAAGATGTGCGCGTTTGCGCGGATACCGTATTACTTGTTTATAGCCATGTCTTTTGGCAGTTTAATAAACGTCTTGGTACACTTGTTTAAGTAAGACTCTATGCTCTGCATCTCGTCAATCTGTTTAAAGTCGTTGACAAACAGGTGATATTGTCCTTTGACGTGGTACTTGGCAAACGCTAACATAAGTATATTTATACCCAAATCTCTGTTTGACACGCCGGACCCTCGGTGTAACGTGCTCGTCGCCAGATCGTAAAGAGGCCGTTTGACGCTGTAACCGCTCAGTACGGCCGCGTCATTGGTAGGGGTCGTTATGCTGCTTGCACCGTCTGTCTCGTTCAACGTACAACAAGTCGGATCCTTGTGTACGGCGTACAGAAAGGTTTGGACAGGAGAGTCGTGATTCGATATAAATGAAATCAAACCTATAACAGATAAAACAAATCTATAAACAGTTGACAAAAATGCGTGAGGTAACCACCGCCATCGCCATCATTTGGTACTGTAGTCGTACACCATAGTGTCGTCGTGCTTGTCACAAAACTCGTGCAGCATTATAGACTCTTTGCGTTGTGGCAACTGTGGCGTGGTTTGATCGAGCCGGTGTGGAATGTCAACACGACGTTTCACTTCCATGTGTATCTCGTCCAGTGTCATGTGGCCGTCTTCGAACAGCACACTCAAATCAAGTAGCGGTGCGTCCAACAGATCAGCGAAATACTGGTACACGTGGTACTGTGCCATTTGGTAGTTTCGTTCTTTAGCGTTGTACACGTCGTTGGCTCCGCCACGAGACAACAGCGCCTGCATAACGAGTCGCAAGTCGCTGCACACTATGAACAGTATAGGGTCTGCGCATATAGCCTTCATGTAGCTGACGGCCGTGAACAGTGCGGTACCCAACGCCAGGTTGTTGATGTAGAAGATCGGTCCTTCGTCGTCGGGTCCGGGCATCGGCTCTTCCCCGTACACTTTCATCAAGTAGTGGATGTAGTAAAAGATGAGATTCGAATACCGACATCGGTCCCACACGACAAACGCCTCCTTCGTGTCGTACAGAGCGTGAAACATCATGTACTCTAACGCGCGTACCGGATCGTGATTATAATTCGACCCACTGGTGATGTCCGGACAGTGTATATTTATTTTCATGTACATACGGTTCATGGAACGAGCCAACGTGCTTTTACCGGTCCCGTTCATGCCGTCTATGCTTATGCTACGGTAGTCTCTCCAGTTGTTCAGCTTGTCGAGAATTTGGGCCGGCGTTAGACGGCGCTGTTGTCGTTTGACCCGTTTGGAGAGCGGATGGTACTGACACACAGGCCACGGCGGATTATAGTTAACTATGCTTCTTTTGCCGTACCACGATATGTCGGTCTTGCGCTTGTTTTCAGTCTCGGCTATAGCGTTTGATGACGATGGCGATGGCGATGATGCAGTAATGCTACTGAACGATAACGAACGATCAGATATATTACCTTCTAGCGTGTCTGCGTCGGGGACGGTGGGTTGCGGTACTGTGTTAGCAACGAGATCCATGTTTGTGGCTGGCGGTACAGTTCACTATACGTTCGGTACAATATAGTAAACGAGCGATGGAGTTGTACAAGAACGCGTATAACACGTCAAAGTATGCGTACGCTCGTCCGTATACGACTTCGATAACGGTTGGAGAATATCGACAGTTGATGACTGGCGGCGATGAAGAGTCGCAACAACGGTTCGTGGATATCTATATAGTCGGCGTGGCGGATGGCGTATCGCCGAAGGTCCGCGAGACAATGATTCCGGTCGGCACGCCGCGTCGTTTATATATATTTTCCGACACGCGGTTGGATGAAAAAACACTGGCCACCGTCGACACGCACTACAAAGAACGTCGGTACCCGTTGCTGTCGTTGGACACTCCGTGTGCGCGACTAGACGGCAACCGAGTGCCTACGCAAAACTTCTACACCGCGTTCGTCGGTAAAGACATGTTTGACGCGGCCGTGAATCGCCGACAGGACGCCATGTTTATCGAGTACAGGTACGTGCAACAGCGACACACGGTGGCAAATATTTACTACGACGAGTTTACAAACTACGTATACCGACTCGCGTTACCTGCCGACAACGCTATGCTCGTGCTGATTATGCCGTCCAATTTTATACGAACAGGTCTGAAACAAGGCTACTTTCTATTCGACGACATTGATTTGATGGTACGAGTCTACTCTGAACACGTGCTGTCCGCAAAACAGACCTCACACACCGACGAAATGCTGGTGAACGACATTTGTACTGGTAATCGACGTATGACGGATATCGTACGCGCCTTCTACAGCCGTATGGGCGTGCACAACGTGTACACACCTAGTGACAACCAGATTGTCGGCTACGACAAGTATCTGACACTGGTCGTCGGCGACGTTTCAAATATTAATGTATAAACGAACACTAGTGTCACTCTGTTTCAGCGTCTTGTAATATAGTATTTAGTAGCATACCCGAACAAATGATGATGGACACAAGTGATCCGCAGCCGTCATCTGGTGCAGACGAATCTATGGTACCGTTGGCCGACGTGGCTGCACACGGTGTGATTATACCGGTGCCCATGATCTGTGTAAACTGCAACGACCTACAAGAAGACCAGGCGATCAAAAACTATAGGGTCATACGTTACGACGTGTTGGAAGAGCTCATGAACAAAGGCAAACAAATAGAGACGGCCGGTTATATCGAACAATTGGAGATAAGCGAACGATTCGTCAAAGACATGATCGCTTTGAACAAGCAGAGTAAAGAAACTGAAAACATGTTGAACTGCATTACAATATTCGGAAACTTGGGTCGGTCCATAGACGTGGACGACACGTTCATAGACGCGTCCACCGAAGGCATCAGTTTCGATCCGATCCGTGTGTACGAGAACGACAAGACGGGACTACTGGTCGGTCACGCGCACACAACATGGCACGGTGTGTCTTTTTACTCACAGTTAGGAGACGACGAACAGCTCAAGGCGCGACTGCGCCAAGAGATGAACGAAACGGACTTAAACCAAATGTATTTCATGTTGGAATGCTTTGAGAGGTCGCTGTTGTTCCACAAGGAACGCGTGTGCAATCACACGATCAAAGTTACCAATTTGTGTCTGTTTTACTTGTCGTTGATCGACAACTCGCAACCCATCGAGAACTTGTGCGACACAGATATAAAATGCAACATCATGGGTTACTTGATAGACGTTATTGTGCGCAGCCGGGTCATCACAAAGTGGCGACAGAACCCGTGTTCTAAAAACCTGCTTTTAGACCTTGTCCGTAACTACGACGGCCAGAACCATATGGTAGCGATGTGTAAACTGGAGACGCCACGTGAACGTGCCGAGTACATATTGAAAATGCTCTCCGAATCACCAGAAACACAGAAAGCTGTAGCCAACCTGTCCTACAGCGAGTACGAGAAAGTACTCGAATATAGCGCCCACATCATAAACGGTAGCCGATATTATGTGTTTAAGAGTCAATTCATCCACGCTATAGTAGCTACACAAGGGTTTGCCTCATTAAACACGGTCAACAGCGACAGTGATTACACCGACTTATAAGACCAGTTACCAGTGTCATGACTTGATACCGTAGTATCTTCATTTGTGCAAACCTGAAAGGAGTAGAGACAAGACGTGTGTATTGTACGTGTTCATTATTTATTAAAACAAAGTTACAATTACAAATTGTACAGTTATTTTTACAATAAGTAGACTAGTTAATTTTTGTTCATCGCCGTGTCCTTTGTGCTATCCGTGTTAGTATCCGAGGTTCATCGTAGCCAAATTGATAGTGTCCGTCTGTAAAGACTTGATGATGGCGTCAAACTGCGTCGACTTGCCGATGGCTTTTATGAGATTTCCCAAGTTGTTGGGGTCGTTGATAAAAGCGGTGAGGTTTTCCACAGACAAGTTGGCCGTTCCGTTACCGTCTTTCGGTGCGGCCGGTGGTTTGTACTCGCGTACGTTGGTGATGGGGCTACCGCTGAGCGGACCCAACTTGTTGCCATCTTTCAGCTCTACGCATATGGCGCGTGTAAACAGCCGAACGTCCGGTTCGTTTTCCAGTCCCAGGATCTGTGCCCTTCTATTAACCGTTTCATCTCTTATCAGAGATATCGTGGGTGGTGATGGTGGTACAGTCGTTGTGCCCGACTCGGGGGCGTTAGAGTCTTGTAGTCCGACTACACCCAGCACCAACGATGCAGGTCCAGAGTTCACAGTGTTCAATCTGTAGACGAGATCGCCGTTGTCGTTTTGGTAGGCCAGATAGATGGTATTGTTTTGCACACCGATGGCGGCCAACGTGTGTTTCGGCTTGTAGTGAATGTAAATTGGTGCGTCGTGCGAGAACATCGACTTTTGAATATAGCTGCCGTCAAACTTTGGCTCGTCCAACGACACATGTTTAATGTCTTTTAACGTCTCTGTGATCAGTTGCAGTCGTTCCGCATAACCTTCGGGTATGTCAAAGTTTTGTTTGTTAGTTGCGATTATGTCTATCACTCGCAGCTTGTTAGCCAGCAGTACGTCCAGCACAATATATTCTTTTCGCTTCAGCTGTGCCGAAGCAATCATTCTGGCCGTGATATCTCGCTCGATGTTCGGTGTCGGTAACACAAACTGGGTGCCGTCGTATAGCAAGATGACTGACTCGCTGATCAGTACGGCAGCACGCTTAAAATTCTGTATTGGAATGCACACATGGTCAGGACGGTACGTGTCGATCTTGTCCACCGTATACTCTACGTCCTCCAGTCGCCATACAAGGTTACGATATAGAGTTGAAGGCAAAGATATGCCCGTTTCCACAATAAATCGGATAGCTTCAACATCTGTAGACTCGCATCTACTCAGGTTACTGGCGAACATGTACGGAGACTTGGAGTACTCCACCAGTATGGCTCCGTTTTGTAGGCGAGAAGTCGTTTTCTGTTTCTTGCCTCCGTTCTTTAGTCTATTGGTGTCGACAAAATCACTCACTGTGACAGACCGTTGGTAACTAGCCAGAAAATACTTCAGGTGTTCCCTCGAAAAGTGAAGGGTTGCGTTGACGCCTTCCAACGCGACAAACAACGCGTTCACCTCACAGCTGTATACCGTTTGTTTCGATTTGAGCGGAAGTTTTTCAAAGTCTTCGTTAATTTTCGCTTCGGCGTTGCTCACCGTAGACGAGGACGTACTGTCAGTAACTGGGGCGCACAGTTCCATCCGTTTAGACGGTGTAGATTCACCAACCCTTTTTGGTGTGACGCCATTGGTTGAACCACTTCCAGAGCCACTTATCTTCAACTCCTCAATATAAGGGGCTATGACAGCGTCGTTGACTGTACTAACTCGAATGGTCACATCGACAGCTATTCGTAGTACCAACTGTACAAATTCCAACATGGTAACGTTAATCACGGCCTTCCGTTGGACTCCGCTCGCGGTCGGCGGTCCGTTCTTGCCGTTTAGAAACAGATTTGTCATCGCATGTCTCGCTTTCTTTGATTTCGGTGTGGCAGTCGGTAGAGGAGATGGAGAGTCCATGTCTTCGTCTTCGACAGTATCAGCAGTACTGTGCGACGCTGTCAGAGCATGTTGTTGATCATTGTCGTTCGGTTCATCATCAGCAGCAGCAGCACCATCAGTGGTTTCAGTCACCGCAGAGTGTGTAGTTTTAAACTCGTCAGTATTTTCGTTCTCGTACTCCATTTAGTTAAGAAATCAGTGACCGCGAGCGAGTGTGTGGTTGTTGTAAAACGAAAGGGTTAACTAAATCATACCGCGTGTGGCGCCGTATTTATACGTGCGCTGTCAAAATCACTCGCGAGACGACGGCGCTTCTCCCGTCTTGATGAACGATGACACGTCTACTGTGGTCTGGTCGGACTTGAACGCCAACACTGACGGGTGCCTCAGGGAGCGGTTACGATCGGTAATCTTGTCGGCTTTCACGCTGACTATGGTGCGATCTTTAAACATTCCAGTACACGGATCCACCATAAGTCGGATGTAGTTGCGTATAGAGTCTGAAATTCCACTGCCCACATTACACACGTGTACAAACTCCGATGTTTCCGGCTTGTAGTAACCGCACTCCAACACGCCGTACAGTCCGTTCTTGTCCTTTAGCGCTCGATGCGCGTACAAATCGTACTCTTCTTTGTACTCGTGCAAGTGTAGTTTCTTCACCTTTAACCAATCATCTCGTCCGCCCGGCATGTACACCGTGTTCAACGGTTTCACTATCAGACCTTCGACGTTGTTTTCTATCGCTCGTTGGAACGCTTCGCGCAGACTGTCCAGAGACGAGCACACGGTGTACGGTGTCAGTACAACGTTGCGCGACTCTTGTACGCAAGCGGACAACAATCGTTTCCTCTCGTGCAACGGTGTGGCGAACATGTGCTGCCCGTTGACATACTGAACGTCGAACACGCGGTAGCACTGGCGCAAAGTACTGCGCACTCCTGTATCGGAGATCGGCACCAGTTTATCGGTGACTGCGTCCACGTACACGCGTTCTCCGTCCAGCACACAGTCGGTGTAGCCGGGCTTCAGTGCCACCTCGTACGGAAATGCGGTCGGTTTCAGAGTGCGTGTGTAGAACGTAGCGGACGTGTTGTGATCTACCACGCACAATAGACGTTCCCCGTCGTACTTCTCTTCGTAAATTGCTGCGCAGGACAACGTGTTTTGACACAGGGCGACTATACTGACGTCTTCGAAACTGCGTATAGGTCGCGCCAGCATTGGTACGCTCGGGGTCAACTTTAACATATCTTTGACCTGTTGTGATAGAGACACGGAATGCATCGGCATCGATACCGGTATATTGTCTAGCAGAACGGTACGAGCGGCTGTAGTAGTCGATGTAGCTTGTACAAGGCCGGTCATATCTAGTAGTCGTGTACTGTTCTTGGTGCCGTGTTTCTTTCCAGTCTCCTTGTATATAGACATTTTTGTAGCGAAACGCTACACTATAAGACGCCACGCGTTACTAGTGGCACACTAGCTCGTAGGATGTCAAGAGGCATACACATATATATAGAGATGATTGGCACATCGTGACCACGCGCATAAGGCGTCTTGTCTACTTCTGCTGCGTCTACATCATTTTTGCACATACACGGTGTCGTTACAAGCGCCTGCTGCTGCTGCCACCGCCATGTATGGAGAATACGTTCCTCAGTCGCCGACATACAGCCCTTCGTCGCCTGCCTATCGGCCACCGTCTCCGTCACCGTGGTGCAATACAGCGCCGGCGTATATGGTGGTGCAGCAAGAGAACGTAGAGTTTATAGACGCCGAAGAGCACGAACGCCTAGTCAACAATGCGCGCTACAAGGGACCCGATTTTACCAAACCTTTAAAGCTACAGCACAAAAAAAGGCAACGAGCAGTGGCTTCGCGTAAACGTATCTACGGAGAAGAGTATTGTACGTTAACTGATTTTAATGTTGTCCCCCAATTTAAAATGATGAAACTCGACCGACCCCAGTACGAACTGTTGGCCACTAACGCTACAATAAATTCTACGACCACTACGTCCTCGTCTGCACCGGACAGCGACGTGGTGACGTACGACGTAGAAGTCAACGACGGCTCGACCGAAGAAGTTAAAAACAGAAGCGTCAAGAGGTACGCCAACCCTACGCCCACCGTAAGACAATCGTCTGTGTTTAAATTGACGGCGACGCAAATACCAAGAATATGCATGGAGTGTCTATCCACTCGGTGTTATTGTGAAAGCTACTAAAGTAATGATATCTTAGATGTATTATTAGTTTTAAGCGAAATGCATAATATGTTATAAATTTGTATTGTTTAGGAGAAGAAATATACGCACAGCTTCTTAAAAAACGTTTAGTTTATTTAACGATATACCCAAAAAACATACAGATTGTTATAGTCTAAATATTGATGTCGTTTTGATTGTCACATTCATCGCCGTAACGGTGTTGAAGGTCCGAAGTCACACGGTCCTCTACAAGTTGGGCGGTCGAATCAGTCACCGTCGTGTCTACAGTAGTTTACACCGCCACCAATGTAGTGTTTCTACTTATCGAATAAAACAACCGTTGGTGTTCGGCTTCTTCGATCATATTGCCGCTCATACGCGGCAGATAGACAATCACCTCTTCTTCAGCCGTTTTACACTCGCACTCTATACCGTCATCGTGGTGGTAGTTCGGTTCGTCTTCCGCCGCGTTATGATGCCGCTTGTACAGACCTATGCTTCTGGTGTTCTTGATCACATCGACAATGTCGCGCACCCACAGACGCGTGGTCTCGTCTGTCGGCGTACGATCCACTACGATCAGACCGCTTTCGGTGTAGACGCAAGAGCCCAGCTTTAAGTGGACGTCGTCCAATGCATCGGGCGGCGCCCACAAGTCTTTGGGATCGCGTAAAATATCGCCGTCGGTGTTGGCGAATCTGACCACCAGTTTGTGTTCGCACATTGTGTTACTATATACAATTCGAGCGAGCGGAAAAATAAATCTACGAATCTGCGTTTTCGATTTCCATCGCTGTACCGTTTCTGTCGTTGCGCATAAATCCCTCTGCGATCTGCAGCGTTTCCCTCAGCAGATCGTTCAACTTCGGTTTCAACAGCTGTTCGGTTCGCAACCCCTCTTTGGGGTGCAGTTTCTTCAGCAGTCGTTTGATGTAGGCCGCGTTGTCATGCACCGCGTCCTTTTGACGCATCGTCACGCGCAGCTTGTTCAAGACCGCGGTCGGCACGGCTCCACGTATCTCCCGTGTCAGCTCGGTCAATTTCGACTTGTTTGTCTCCGTTTTTACGTGTTCTTCGGCGAAGGCTATCCTCTTGTCTACGGCCGGTCTAGTGTTGACCGTGTACAGTTCGTTGTCCGCTATCTCCTGCAGATCCTTGATCAGAACGTACTCGTTCGGCACCTCTGTCGGCCCCAGTGTCTGTACGAACGACTCACGGTTAGACACTTCGTTGATATTTGGCATCATACCGGCGTGCAGCGTAACTTTTATTTCGGACGTGTTTATTATTTGCGCCAATTCTTGCTGTACGCGCACCAACGGCGAGCCTCTGTCGTACAATGATCCGATAGTCTCGCCCAGCTCTACCAGATTGACGAACTTACCGTTTGGAGTACGAATGACGCCTTGGTTGAAAGCGCTCAACTCCGACTCTAGCCGAAACAACGCTTGGCGTATGACTGTCTCTGCGTTCAACGCCTTAGTCTTTTGTTTGTGCAACGACTTCGCCTTGGTGCGATTCTTTTTAGCTAAAGTCACGGGATTGATTGACAGGCCTATACTATACGACTGTTCGTATTGCAGTCCGTAACTGAGTAACAGGTTCTTGGCGTCCGCGTACGCTCTACTATTGTCCCATACGTCGGAAACGATGTCTTGCACATTCGCGTACCAGTCGGTCAGCGATTTCAAAACCTTTTTGATTTGTGGCACGATCAGGTTCAACTTGTTGAACAACTCTTCGCTGGCGTCGTACTCGGTAAAATACTGTTCGAAAATCTCCTGCTTCTCCGTCAACCACTGTTTGTACTTGGCGATATTGTCGTTCAACGCGGCCATCACTCTCGAGACGTCCGCCTGTAGCCGGTCGATGTCTAGAAATTCGCCGTTAAACGTAATGCTAGTCGATGGGTTGAAGTTCGCGCTGCGAACACCGTTCAGTCCGCTATAGTACAACTTGGACCCGGCAACGGTACACGTAGAAAACACGAACGCCCGATCGTTGGAAGTGATCAGCGTATCGGGCTCAACATCGCCACTACCGCCGCCGCTGTCTGCATCGCCTTCTACTACTGCAGACGCCATACTAATACTACTATATAAAAGGACAGTGGGGCCAGGTACGAAATACACACACGCGTTGGCAAAACGCATACAGTTTTATATTTATATAAAAACATTACATAACAGCGTTCAAAACATTGAGTCCGTGTCCGTCTCTTCTTCCACAGAGGCGACGGCGGCGGCGGCGACTGCGGACCTTATCGGTTCTCCGACGGTCGTACGTTTGGCCGCTCTAGCCCACGACTCGCCGTTCGGCCCGATCACGTAGCACACGTCCACGTAGTTGGGCGTGTAAGCGTCCACGTCGAACGTATCGACGGAGTTCAAGATACGTTTGACACCGGCACGACCCACGGACCGGTAGACGTGCGTAACGATGTTGTGCAAGGTAAAGTCCTGGTCGTGTACCCTCACTATGGGCGGCGCCAATCGAACGACGAACGTGGGTTCGGCGGCGGTGTTGGCGGCATTGCGCTCGGTTATGTTACTCAAAAGATTGTCGAGAAACACAGAAACACCTTCTACAACCACGTCGGCAGTGGCGTCGTTAAACCAATCCATGTCTACGACCGCTTCGGGATACAACACTTCGTACATCAGGTTCTGGAGCGGTGTGTAAAAAAGCCATGAGGCTCGCTCCTCGTCGCTGCCCTCGTTCCTGGTCATGTGCATTTGATCGCATCGCTCCACGTTAGAGTCGATGAACGCTATACCGTTTATACGAGACCTAAAGTGGCGGTAGACGTACCAAGATTTCAGCGCTGAAAACACACTTTTAAAACATTCTAGGTATTCCGTCATGCCGGGTACGTTCGGGTGCGGACGCACGTTACCGAACAGTGCCACGTACAGCGCCATCAGTTTCCACAACAGATACCATTCCAGCACGTTGAGTGGAGAACGGTCGTTGAATTTAGCTCTCTTGTCGTTCGACTGGTTTACCATGCCGGCCATCAAGTAGCCGATCATAGAGGGTCCATACGTATTCGCGTTCTTCGCATTGGTGTCGCGTTGCACTTTGGTCACAGGCCTGCCGGTAGCATTCAGTATGGACGTTTTCCTGGTGCACGACGTGCCGTCCACTGCGACGGTGTTTGTCCTGGCGGAAAATAGGGATGCGTTCACGTTTGCGGTACACGTATTTACGACTTCCAGTACGCTGGTCATGTTTACGGACGCCGATATACAGGCCTCGAACAAGTTTGCCGATACGAACACAAAGATTCGTACGATCAGATTGCTTTACCGAAAAGCGCCTCACTTGGCGAGTAAACTAAAGTATACTGTGCGAGATGCGCTTCCCGAAGACTATTATATACCCGAGAGTATCAAACACGCGTGCAAAGTTATCGACGTGGATCTGACAGAGGAGCTGTGTCGCGCTCTGTCTTGCAATCCCACGACAGAGAACGGCATGTGCAAGTCGAACATGACGGCCAGCTACTACTACGTGGGCGACGACAGTTACGACGTGCAGTGTCAACCGGCGTGCTTTAACACGGTCGCCAAACAGACGTACAGCCAAGACGGCAGCCGCGTACCGGACACGCCCATGCTCAACTACCATTCGGGCAAGTGTCGTATAGTGCCGTCCACCGTGGTCTCGTATCTGGAGAAGACGTTCTTCCGCAGCGACACCGTGTACGAGAACCGCAAAAACGATATGCCCACCGGGTTCAGTCGCACGCCGAGCGACGATCCGTACGGCTGCGGATTCGACTACAAGACCAACGCCACGTACTGCAAGTACTACGATCGCACGCTGCAAGAGGACGGCTCGTGCGGCCTGGAATGGTGGGAAGTGGGTCTTGACGCGGTGGTGGGCATGCCACTGATAAACACCGTCAAATCCAGCGTGCGTATGTTGTCCAACGACAGAAAACCGTTTGCACTGCCCACCAACCTGCCCGAACTGCCGGCGGCGCTGGAATCGAAGTACACGGTAGACGGTTGGAAACAGGACGTCAACCGTTCGTTCGTAGTGCCCGAACTCATCGACACCAAACCCAAAAGCGGTGGTAGCGGCGGCGGCGGCGGCACCAACGCTGCACCACACGAGTCGGCCAGATTACAATACGAAGAGGAACAACAGTCGCGGATAGAGCGTATGAAAACGGCCATGTTGGGCATGCTGGAACAAGCGTTCACGGACCGATCGTTTTGGATACACTTGGGTGTGGGCGTAGTCAGTGAAGCGGTGTTGGACAATTTGAAATCGTTGTGTAAAAAGATTATCGAAAAACTTTCGTTGTCGCTGGTCAAACGGGTGCCGCAGATGGTGACCGACGTCGGCGTTAACGTGCTGAAGGCCGGCCTGAAGAGTACGTGTACGAAAATCGTGACCGACGCGGTGATACGTATCGCCTCTAAAACGCCGATCGCGGTGGCCAAAATCACTGCGGCCGCCGTCAGCGTGGTCGGCTGGCTGCTGATCGCCGCCACACTGTTAGACATAATGTTCAGCTTCTGGGATCCGTACGGTTACAACATGTTTCCACCGACACTGCCGCACGATCTGATGGCCAACGGAGAGAGAGCGTTTCGCCAGGCGGCCGAATCGGCTACAGTGGACTACGAGTTCGACAATTTCGTGGCGCTCATATTGAGCGAGGAGGAGATGCTGAGCATACAAGTGGAATCGCTGCTGGACCGGCTGGTGTATTTGGACTCGCTCGTGGTAAACAGCGACGGTACGCGCATAGACAAGGGCGAGACTATAAACTTGAACGGAGAACGGGTGTCGCTCGTGATCGACGCGGCTCACAAACAGACCATGGTACAACGCGTGCGATTCGATCCCGAGTCGTACGCCGAGTACAACAGAGATTTCCTGACTCGGGTACGTATCAACGAGTACGTCAACTACGGCGCGCTCGCCTGCATGACCGTCGCCGGCGTATGTACGTTCGCCGGCCTCTACTTGCTCGGCGTGCTGTTCACGTTGTTGACGCTGGTCGCCTTCGCGGTCGCTCGCCTACAACTGAACGACAACACGATACTCGACTTTATCAAGTTTCGCAGTGCGACTAGTGCCGGCCGGTAGTGCAAATTATGACCTGAAACAAAAACAACAACGCATAATGTCCGCATCGCTTACCCACAATATTTTTTAATGCCAGCGTCGACAAATCATTACAAGCCCTCGGGCTGCACGGTTTCGCTGTGTAAAACCGATAAGCGTATACCGTGACGATCAGTACGAGACGGGCGCTCGACTGACGAACGTTCTTCACCCGGTGAGTACAGTATATAAGCTCATTGTTGTTGCTGTTGTGAGTGTGTGCGTGCAGTTGCGAACATACGATCGTCCAACGAAAAAATATTACAAGTCTTTCAGTGTCGGCTAGGCTAGCCGACAATGATTCTGAAAACATCACATATTGTCGGCTAGGCTAGCCGACGTTCACTCGCTACAAATCGACCGTTTCTGCACACGTATTTGTAATATTTCGTATTGTCGGCTAGGCTAGCCGACCGACGTTCACTTACTCCGTCGCTGTACAATCGGCCGTGTTTCTATGTAATTATATTGTCGGCTAGGCTAGCCGACAAACACCAGCAGAAAATATTACAAGTCCTACAGTCATGACGTCATTATGACGTCATATTTTAAAGGACTTGTAATATTTTCAGTTAACGTTAGTCCTAGCCCACATCGAAGAACTCGTAATTATTTTCGCGTTCACCGTGGGACTTGTAATATTTTTCGTTAAGCGTCGGTATAGGATGAGGTCATATTTTAAGCGACTTGTAATGTTTCTGACACGAAGTGCAGGACTTGTAATATTTTCCGATGAGTCTTTCGTTGTGGGCCGGGCTAGTCGGCACGCGTTCAGCGCACGACGTACGCGAAACGGCGTTAAATCGTTTCTCCGTAAGGATAACACGGGCTCGACGGCTAGGCTAGCCGAAACGCGTTCAGCGCGAAACGGCGTTAAATCGTTTCTCCGTAAGAATAACACGGGGATCGATGACAGAGTAGACGAAACAAAAATTTGATCGCCGGCGAGGCTCTTTTCTCGGACCAACCTCCGCCTCGGCTCTGGGGGTGGTGAACAGCACCCCCTGTTTTATAAATACTCCACCCCTATTTCCGCTTCGACCTTGCTCGTTTTTCGCTGGCCGCCTGCTCCGTCGTCGGTTCCCGTGTTACGCTTACGGCGAACGGATTCGCAGCGGTTTCGCGTACGTCGGGCTCTGGCGACGGCAGATTAGCGGTCGGCCTTTGTTAAGGATATACCCACATCGATGCACGTACGTATATATCCAGTAAAAATATATATATAATATATATATATTACTATATACTTAACATAGACATACTACTACTACTGCTACACCGACACACAACGAAAATTGTTACAAGTCCTACGGTCGACGAAAATAATTACGAGTCCTACGTTGTGGGCCGGGCTAGTCGACGTTCACTCGCTAGAAATCGACCGTTTCTGCACACGTATTTGTAATATTTCGTATTTTCGGCTAGGCTAGCCGACCGACGTTCACTTACTCCGTCGCTGTACAATCGGCCGTGTTTCTAGCCGACAAACACCAGCAGAAAATATTACAAGTCCTACGGTCAACGAAAATAATTACGAGTCCTTCGTCGTGGGCCGGGCTAGTCGGCACGCGTTCAGCGCACGACGTACGCGAAACGGCGTTAAATCGTTTCTCCATAAGGATAACACGGGCTCGACGGCTAGGCTAGCCGAAACGCGTTCAGCGCGAAACGGCGTTGAATCGTTTCTCCGTAAGGATAACACGGGCTCGACGGCTAGGCTAGCCGAAACGCGTTCAGCGCGAAACGGCGTTAAATCGTTTCTCCGTAAGAATAACACGGGGATCGATGACGGAGTAGAAGAAACAATAATTTGATCGCCGGCGAGGCTCTTTTCTCGGACCAACCTCCGCCTCGGCTCTGGGGGTGATGAACAGCACCCCCTGTTTTATAAATACTCCACCCCTATTTCCGCTTCGACCTTGCTCGTTTTTCGCTGGCCGCCTGCTCCGTCGTCGGTTCCCGTGTTACGCTTACGGCGAACGGATTCGCAGCGGTTTCGCGTACGTCGGGCTCTGGCGACGGCAGATTAGCGGTCGGCCTTTGTTAAGGATATACCCACATCGATGCACGTACGTATATATCCAGTAAAAATATATATATAATATATATATATATTACTATATACTTAACATAGACATACTACTACTACTGCTACACCGACACACAACGAAAATTGTTACAAGTCCTACGGTCTTAACGTAGACATACTACTACTTTGGTCAACCAAACGTGGTACGGGTGATTCGATCGATCTTTTCACAGAGTCAACTCTTTTATTTCGCCAAACCAGTCGTCCGTCTTTGTTAACGATATACCCAACGTATATGTACGTATGCATATCTAACATAGACGTACTACTACTACTACTACTACTACTACTTTGGACAACCAAACTCGGTTCCGATCGACCGACATTCACTCACGTCTGGTCTGTGGCAAAACACTTGTCGGCACAAGGCGTCCGCCTAGGTTAAGAGTGTACCCCAACGTATATGTACAATATATATCTTGACGTATTCTTAAAAAGACATACTACTACTTCGGACAACTACAGTCGGTAACGGATTCGTCACCCGGGACAGTCGTTGTGCGCGGTACAAGCGTTCCGTGATCAGAACTCTTAACAGAGACGGACTAGTAGTACAGATTGCATACAACCGAGAGACCTGACCGTGATAAACAGTGACAACCGTGGTGTATTTCGGTTACAGAATACTGGATCGACGACTGTGACATTATATATACGGCGGTGACGGTGGTACTGAGAACGTTTAAAGTTAAACCGTTGTGAGAGGAACGACGTTTTTTTAAACGAGTATGAATAACGCGAGTGCGACCACGAATACTGCCGGCGCGGTTAGTGAAACCGGTCTGTTGTTGAATTTGATTGTGAATAACGTTGTAAACGCTAGCAACGTAGAAGCGTTTATGCAAATCGCTACTATGGACAAAGACTGGTGTTCGTTCGACACGAGAAGGAAGCTTTACAGCGATTATAGAACATTAATGGAACAACGTCAGAAGAACTATAGATCGGAACGTTATGACCGTTATGGTTTGTCCAGATATCTATCGCATTTACGCGTAGCTTTCGACCTGGTCGTGCCTCTGATGCTTGAAAAAGGTTACGCCACAGCTGAAAGTAGGGTAAGAATGAGAGTTCTAACGCGGAAGTGACGTCACAGCCCCCCCTTTTGGCGCGAAATTCAAAAATCCCTGTGGTGGGGGTAGACTTCCGGCGCAGCGTGTCGTCATGTGCAGAGGTTATGATGGACCGGGGGGGTAGTGGTGTGTCCCACGTGACCTCGATGGGCGTACCGAAGTTGTCGGCCATGTTGTCGGCGTTCGGCCATGTTGTCGTCGTCGTCCATTTTGCGTGGTTCCGTGTGCGTTGATTGGCGGAGGCGTGGCCGCCGTTCGGTGACAAAATGGACGACGACCCGACCACGACTGGCGGGGATCAAGCCAGGCCGCCGCCCAGCGACGATGACGACGTCAACGACGACGGCGAAGGGCGAACGGCGAACATGGCCGCGGCTGGTGTCCATGTTGGGAAAGCTGTGATGTTGTCGGATTGTGCGTGTGTGCTGGTTAAGGTTGGGCCACGTTGCCGGATCGTGGTGTGTTATAGTGTATGGTTTGGGTATATGTTTTGTTTTTCCGGCGGCCATGTTGGAAAAGCGTCGACGTTGTCAACTTGTGCCACGTTGTCGGCTCGTGCATGTGTTATAGTGTACGGGTTTTGTATATGTTTACACTGCCACCGTCGACGTTGTCAACTTGTGCCGGTCGGCTCGTGCATGTGTTATAGTGTACAGGTTTTGTATATGTTTACACTGCCACCATTGTTGCCAACTCATGAAATATATATTTATGCATAAATAATTATTACTATAGTAATCTATATTGCACGAACGTAAAAAAAATGAGTAGTGTTGTGTACATGTAAGAAAATACACATGATATGCATTGCATAATTGAATGTCTAGTTGTAATGAATTGGCTTCGGCTATCTGAGCATAATATGTACACATGCTGGTGATGATGTAATCAATCCATCTTAGCTTCGGCTATCTGAGCATAATATGTACACATGCTGGTGATGATGTAATCAATCCATCTGTGTGCCCATCTGTTACCAAAGCGTGTGAACGAAAGCTTTATTAGTCGTACATAATTTGAAGAACGCGAGTCGTTGGTGATGTAATATTATTAATTGGGCTCCAGCTGTCTGTGCGCGCTTGTGTGTGCGTACATCCATTTGTTTAATAACAGAACCCTAGCCGTTGACTAACTAATGAATAATAATTGGCTTCGGCAACGCGGAAGTGACGTCACAGCCCCCCTTTTGGCGCGAAATTCAAAAATCCATGTGGTGGGGGTAGACTTCCGGCGCAGCGTGTCGTCATGTGCAGAGGTTATGATGGACCGGGGGGGTAGTGGTGTGTCCCACGTGACCTCGATGGGCGTACCGAAGTTGTCGGCCATGTTGTCGGCGTTCGGCCATGTTGTCGTCGTCGTCCATTTTGTGGGGTTACGTGTGCGTTGATTGGCGGAGGCGTGGCCGCCGTTCGCCGGCCGCCGTTCGCTGTTCGCCGTCCGGCGGGGGCTTGGCCGCGGCCAGGTCGTGGCTTGACCGCCGCCGGGAGTGGTGGGGTCGTCGTCCATTTTGTCGGGTGTGTGGTGGCCATGTTGGGAAAGTTGGGATGTTGTCGGATTGTGCGTGTGTGCTGGTTAAGGTTGGGCCACGTTGCCGCATCGTGGTGTGTTATAGTGTATGGTTTGGGTATATGTTTTGTTTTTCCGGAAGGTTAGCCATGTTGGAAAAGCGTCGACGTTGTCAACTTGTGCCGGCCACGTTGTCGGCTCGTGCATGTGTTATAGTGTACGGGTTTTGTATATGTTTACACTGCCACCATTGTCTGTCGACGTTGTCAACTTGTGCGCCACGTTGTCGGCTCGTGCATGTGTTATAGTGTACAGGTTTTGTATATGTTTACACTGCCACCATTGTACGTTGACATGAAGAGGTGAATTGTGCATTGTTGTCAACTTGAGAACTGTGGGTTCAGATATTTACACTGCTACCGTGCTGATATCGTCGATGTGAAGAGATGAATTGCAGTGTTGCCAACTCGTGAACTGTAAATTTGAATGTGTGCTTTTGTGGTAAGTATATATTGTAAAAATACAAAAAATGTGCACATCATCGCGACGTTGTCAACTTGTGCCGGCCACGTTGTCGGCTCGTGCATGTGTTATAGTGTACGGGTTTTGTATATGTTTACACTGCCACCATTGTCCGTCGACGTGAAGAGGTGAATTGTGCATTGTTGCCAACTTGAGAACTGTAATAGCGTTGGCCACGTTGTCAACTCGTGCATGTGTTATAGTGTATGGGTTCGGATATATACACTGCTACCGTCCGGATATCGTCGATGTGAAGAGATGAATTGCAGTGTTGCCAACTCGTGAACTGTAAATTTGAATGTGTGCTTTTGTGGTAAGTATATATTGTAAAAATACAAAATGTGCACATCATCGATGTGAAACTCTTGTTGACTGGCTATTGCGGTGTAATTGTTCTGATTGACACTTCACTTCGGCCATGTCGGTGTTGCCAACTGTTGTCGGCTCGGTGTTATAGTGTACGGGTTGAATATATGTGCTGCCATTGTTGCCAACTCGGTGTTATAGTGTACTGGTTTCGTATATATTTACACTGCCGTGCCGATATCGTCGATGTTGTGTCTATGTGTTAAGTAAATGTATAAACAGATTGAAAAAAAAACATGGTTACCCCCACCACCACAATTTTTGAATTTCCCGTCGTGTGACGTCACTTTCAGCAATGAACTGTCAGTTTCCCTGTAAGAAACACACATGTTATGCAGTGTTCAATTCACTTATCTGAGCGATTGCATTGTTGACAACTGTGTGTCTATGTGTTAAGTAAATTGTAGTATGCGAAAAGGATAGTTGAAAATAAACACTTATACAATGAAAAAATATGTACAAATATAAACATAAAAGAAAATATCTCTACAAGTTTATTTTACAACTAATTTTTTTTACAGTAATAGTGCGTCGGCAACGTTCTCAGCTCGTACGTGTCTTATAGTGTACGGGTTTCAGATATATTTACTACTACGGTGCAAAATTGAATATCATTTCGCTATTGATAACACGCATTTGTGCAATTGTTCTGATTGACATTTCACTTATGAAACATGTATGATGGAAGGAAAAAAAAGGATAGTTGAAAATAAACAACTATGCAAAGCAAAATTTACATATATTGTAATCAAACACACATAAAAATATACAATAAACTACACACACACACACACACACACACACACACACACACACACACACACACACACAATATATATATACAGATGAACACAATACAAAAGTTTACAATTAAACAAAAAAAAATTAATACAATAATAATGTTAAAGCAATACCGTTTAATTAAAAATAATTAAAATACATGTAAACAAAATATATTACAATTTTAAATACATAATATATAAAACACACAGTAGTGACAATTTCAAAATATATAATATGTACACGAAATACATCTAAGTAAACTAAGTACAAATTTCAAATTATATATAATATGTACACGAAATACATCTAAGTAAACTAAGTACAAGTTAAAATAAACAAGTGCACTATGACAAATGTGTACAATTAAATCAAAAATAAATATTTTTAAACTGCCAACTTAAGAGCGGTTCTAGCCTGCTGTGCAATAAAATCTTTTTAATACTGTCGTTATATACTGGAATTACGCTCCCCTTTATTATATAAACAGTCTTGCTTTGTTTACTGTCAAGCCCTTTATTATCTGAGTCTGAAATATAGAATTTCTACAGTAATTAAAAGTGATGGTGATTTACAAATGATGTACGTTAAAGATGACGTTTACATTTTAAACCAATGTTTTCTTTGAGTTATACCTTTACTGTTATACACTGATAGCAATCTTCAATACACTCTTCTTCTTCATTTAGTACTTCATTAAGCTGGTCCTTGGACTTTACTTTTCTGGGTGCTTCATAAACATAATATCACTACCACCAATAACCTGTGGTACAACACTTCTATTCAATGGCAACACCTAAGACAAAAAGCATTAAATAAAACATGCAATCAGTATTAATAATAATACAAAAACACTGTTTTATTAATTTAAATTACTGTATGAAAGAGTGGTATGTAATTTTCATCCAAAATATTTAAAACAAAATACAGACTATATGAAATGTATATTAACAAATGTATATTTACAAAATAAGTATATTACAACTCAGGAAAGAGTGGTACGTAATTTTCACTCACCCAATCTTTTATAAATTTGCCATAATTGACTCCGCCAGCATGGTCGGTAATAAACTGAGTGTAAATATTTGATAACTCTTTTTTTACTTCTGTCTCGCCTTGAGACTGGGAATAGCAATGGCATGTCGTGGAGCGAGGTTGTAATAGTTCTCTATTATGCTCCACTTGAGTGTAGCGCCTTTCTATCCAATCCGCCATGTATCTTTCAAAACAGTCTCCAGACATTATACTCGACTAAAACAAAGACATTCACGATGTTTATCACTTAATATATTATCATAATATTTTCATTATATTATCATGATATTTTCATTTAAAAATATGTTAGCAGTAACCAGCGAGAAACACATGTTTGTCACAGTATACTTCAAGCGTTAGCTGTACATATCAAATTCTTTCTTTACGTTTGTATTTTGTCTAAGCTATGTTAACTTCACACACACACACACACACACACACACACACACACACACACACACACACACACACACAATAGGCATGTTGACATTGCGGTTATGGGTATATCGTTAAGATCGATTATGGCATGCAGTACCTTGGTCTGACATATTACAATGAACGTGGCAATGGTTTCGTTAACGGTAGGCAGGTTGATATTGCGATTATGGGTATATGGTTACGATCGGTAATGGCATGCAGTACCTTGGTCTGACATATTTCAATGGACTTGACGTGGTTTCGTTAACGAAAGGCAGGTTGACATTACGGTTATGTGTATATTGTTACGATCGGTTATGACATGTAGTACCTTGGTCTGACGGCTTTAAAAGAACTTTGCGATGGTTTCGTTAACGATAGGCAGGTTGTCATTGCGGTTATGGGTATATCGTTACGATCGGTTATGGCATGACAATGGTTTTGTTAACGATAGGCAGGTTGATAATGCGATTATGGCTATATCGTTACGATCGACTATGACATGCAGTACCTTGGTCTGACAACTTACAATGAATGTGGCAATGATTTCGTTAACGGTAGGCAGGTTGACATTGCAGTTATGGGTATATCGTTACGATCGGTTATGGCATGCAGTAACTTGGTCTGACAGCTTTCAATGAACATGGCAATGTTTTTGTTAACGATAGGCAGGCTGACATTGCGGTTATGTGTATATCGTTACGATCGGTTATGGCATGCACTACCTTGGTCTGACAGCTTTCAATGAACTTGGCAATTGTTTCTTTAACGATAGGCAGTTTGACATTGCGGTTGTGGGTATATCGTTAAGATCGGTTATGGCATGCAGTACCTTGGTCTGACAGATTTCAGTGAACGAGGCAATGGTTTCGTTAACATTAGAGAGGTTGACATTGCGATTGTGATTATATCGTTAAAATCTGTTATGTCATGCAGTACTTTGGTCTGACAGCTTTCAATGAACGTGTCAATGCTTTCGTTAACGATAGGCAGGATGACGTTGCGGTTATGGGTATATCATTACGATTGGTTATGTCATGCACTAACTTGGTCTGACGGCTTTCAATGAACTTGGCAATGGTTTCGTTAACGATAGGCAGGATGACATTGCGGTTGTGGGTATATCGTTACGATCGGTAATGGCATGCAGTACCTTCGTCTGGCAGCTTATAATGAACGTAGCAATGGTTTCGTTAACGATAGGCAGGTTGACATTGCGGTTATGGGCAAATCGTTACGATTGGTTATGGCATGCAGTAACTTGATCTGACGGCTTTCAATGAACTTGGCTATGATTTCGTTAACGATAGGAATGTTGACATTACGGTTATGGGTATATCGTTACAATCGGTTATGTCATGCAGTACCTTGATCTGACGGCTTTCAATGAACTTGGCTATGATTTCGTTAACGATAGGAGTGTTGACATTACGGTTATGGGTATATCGTTACAATCGGTTATGTCATGCAGTACCTTGCTCTGGCGGATTTCAATGACATTAGCAATGGTTTCGTTAACGATAGGCAGGTTGACATTGCGGTTATGGGTATATCGTTACGATCCGTTATGGCATGCACTAACTTGGTCTGACAGGTTTCAATGAACGTGACAATGGTTTCGTTAACGATAGACAGGTTGATATTGCGGTTATGGGTATATCGTTACGATCGGTTATGGCATGTAATACCTTGGTCTGACAGCTTTCCATGAACTGGCAATGGTTTC
This sequence comes from Magicicada septendecula, assembly GCA_034769895.1. Classification (NCBI taxonomy): domain Eukaryota; kingdom Metazoa; phylum Arthropoda; class Insecta; order Hemiptera; family Cicadidae; genus Magicicada; species Magicicada septendecula. The sequence goes on along the minus strand of JAWRYS010001221.1, from coordinate 32,384 downwards.
GTTAACGATAGGCAGGTCGACATTGCGGTTATGGATATATCATTACGATCGGTTAAGGCATGCAGTACTTTGTTATGACGGCTTTCAATGAACTTAGCAATGGTTTCGATAACGATAGGCAGGTTGAGATTTCGGTTATAGGTATATCGTTACTATCGGTTATGGCATGCAGTACCTTGGCCTGTGAGCTTTCAATGAACGTGGCAATGGTGTCGTTAACGATAGGCCGGTTGATATTGCGGTTATGGGTATATCGTTACGATCGGTTATGGCATGCAATACCTTGGCCTGACAGCTTTCCATGAACTGGCAATGGTTTTGTTAACGATAGGCAGGTTGACATTGCGGTTATGGATATATCATTACGATCGGTTAAGGCATGCAGGACCTTGTTCTGACAGCTTTCAATGAACTTGGCAATGGTTTCGATAACGATAGGCTGGTTGAGATTTCGGTTATAGGTATATCGTTACTATCGGTTATGGCATGCAGTACCTTGGTCTGAGAGCTTTCAATGAACGTGGCAATGGTGTCGTTAACGATAGGCCGGTTGATATTGCGGTTATGGGTATATCGTTACGATCGGTTATGGCATGCACTACCTTGGTCTGACAGCTTTTAATGAACATGGCAATGTTTTCGTTAACGATAGGCAGGATGACATTGCGTTTTATGGGTATATCATTACGATTGGTTATGGCATGCAGAAACTTGGTCTGACGGCTTTCAATGAACTTGGCAATGGTTTCGTTAACGATAGCCAGGATGACATTGCGGTTATGGGTATATCATTACGATTGGTTATGGCATGCAGTAACATGGTCTGGCGGCATTCAATGAACTTGGCAATGGTATCTTTAACGATAGGCAGGTTGACATTGCGGTTGTGGGTATATCGTTACGATCGGTTATGGCATGCAGTACCTTCGTCTGGCAGCTTTTAATGAACGTAGCAATGGTTTAGTTAACGATAGGCAGGTTGACATTGCGGTTATGGGCATATCGTTACAATTGGTTACGGCATGCAGTAACTTGATCTGACGGCTTTCAATGAACTTGGCTATGATTTCGTTAACGATAGGAATGTTGACATTACGGTTATGGGTATATCGTTACAATCGGTTATGGCATGCACTACCTTGGTCTGACAGCTTTCAATGAACTTGGCAATTGTTTCTTTAACGATAGGCAGGTTGATATTGCGGTTGTGGGTATATCGTTAAGATCGGTTATGGTATGCAGTACCTTATTCTGACAGATTTCAGTGAACGAGGCAATGGTTTCGTTAACGTTAGGCAGGTTGACATTGCGATTTTGGTTATATCGTTAAAATCGGTTATGTCATGCAGTACTTTGGTCTGACAGCTTTCAATGAACGTGTCAATGCTTTCGTTAACGATAGGCAGGATGACGTTGCGGTTATGGGTATATCATTACGATTGGTTATGGCATGCAGTAACTTGGTCTGACGGCTTTCAATGACTTGGCAATGGTTTCGTTAACGATAGGCAGGTTGATATTGCGGTTATGGGTATATCGTTACGATCGGTTATGTCCTGCAGTACCTTGCTCTGGCGGCTTTCAATGAAATTAGCAATGGTTTCGTTAACGATAGGCAGGATGACATTGCGGTTATGGGTATATCCTTACGATCGGTTATGGCATGCACTACCTTGGTCTGACAGGTTTCAATGAACGTGTCAATGTTTTCGTTAACGATAGGCAGGTTGATATTGCGGTTATGGGTATATCGTTACGATCGGTTATGGCATGCAATACCTTGGTCTGACAGTTTTCCATAAACTGGCAATGGTTTCGATAACGATAGGCAGGTTGAGATTTCGGTTATAGGTATACCGTTACTATTGGTTATGGCATGCAATACCTTGGTCTGACAGCTTTCCATGAACTGGCAATGGTTTCGTTAACGATAGGCAGGTTGACATTGCGGTTATGGATATATCATTACGATCGGTTAAGGCATGCAGTACCTTGGTCTGAGAGCTTTCAATGAACGTGGCAATAGTTTCGTTAACGATAGGCCGGTTGATATTGCGGTTATGGGTATATCGTTACGATCAATTATGGCATGCACTACCTTGGTCTGACAGGTTTCAATGAACGTGACAATGGTTTCGTTAACGATAGGCAGGTTGATATTGCGGTTATGGGTATATCGTTACGATCGGTTATGGCATGCAATACCTTGGTCTGACAGCTTTCCATGAACTGGCAATGGTTTCGTTAACGATAGGCAGTTTGACATTGCGGTTGTGGATATATCATTACGATCGGTTAAGACATGCAGTACCTTGTTCTGACGGCTTTCAATGAACTTGGCAATGGTTTCGATAACGATAGGCAGGCTGAGATTTCGGTTATAGGTACATCGTTACTATCGGTTATGGCATGCAGTAACTTGGTCTGAGAGCTTTCAATGAACGTGGCAATGGTTTCGTTAACGATAGGCCGGTTGATACTGCGGTTATGGGTATATCGTTACGATCGGTTATGGCATGCAGTAACTTGGTCTGACAGCTTTCAATGAACATGGCAATGTTTTCGTTAACGATAGGCAGGATGACGTTGTGGTTTTGGGTATATCATTACGATTGGTTATGGCATGCAGTACCTTGGTCTGTCAGAATTCAATGAATGTGGCAATGGTTTCCTTAACGATATGCAGGTAGACACTGCGGTTATGGGTACATCGTTACGATCGGTTATGGCATGCAGTAACTTGGTCTGACAGCTTTCAATGAACTTGACAATGGTTTCGTTAACGATAGGCAGGTTGACGTTGCGGTTATGTGTATATCGTTACGATCGAATATGATAAGCAGTACCTTGGTCTGACAACTTTCTATGAACGAGGCAATGGTTTCATTAGCGATAGGCAGGTTGACATTGCTGTTATGTGTATATCGTTACGATCGGTTATGCCACGTAGCAACTTGGTCTGACAGCTTTCAATGAAGTTGGCAATGGTTTCGTTAACGGTAGGTAAGCTGAGATTGTGTTTGTGGGTGTATCGTTACGATTGGTTACGACATGCAATATCTCGGTCTGACAGATTTCAATGAACCTGTCAATGGTTTCGTTTACAATAGGCATGTTGACATTGCGGTTATGGGTATATCGTTAAGATCGATTATGGCATGCAGTACCTTGGTCTGACATCTTACAATGAACGTGGCAATGGATTCGTTAACGAAAGGCTGGTTGACATTACGGTTATGTGTATATCGTTACGATCGGTTATGACATGACAATGGTTTTGTTAACGATAGGCAGGTTGATATTGCGATTATGGATATATCGTTACTATCAGCTATGGCATGCAGTACCTTGGTCTGACAACTTACAATGAATGTGGAAATGATTTCGTTAACGATAGGCAGGTTGACATTGCGGTTGTGGATATAGCGTTACGATCGGTTATGGCATGCAGTATCTTGGTCTGACACCTTTCAAGGAACGTGACAATGGTTTCGTTAAAGATAGGCAGGTTGACATTGCAGTTATGGGTACATCGTTACGATCGGTTATGGCATGCAGTAACTTGGTCTGACAGCTTTCAATGAACATGGCAATATTTTTGTTAACGATAGGCAGGCTGACATTGCGGTTATGTGTATATCGTTACGATCGGTTATGGCATGCACTACCTTGGTCTGACGGCTTTAAAAGAACTTTGCGATGGTTTCGTTAACGATAGGCAGGTTGTCATTGCGGTTATGGGTATGTCGTTACGATCGGTTATGGCATGACAATGGTTTTGTTAACGATAGGCAGGTTGATATTGCGATTATGGATATATCGTTACGATCAGCTATGGCATGCAGTACCTTGGTCTGACAATTTACAATGAATGTGGAAATGATTTCGTTAACGATAGGCAGGTTGACATTGCGGTTGTGGATATAGCGTTACGATCGGTTATGGCATGCAGTATCTTGGTCTGACACCTTTCAAGGAACGTGACAATGGTTTCGTTAAAGATAGGCAGGTTGACATTGCAGTTATGGGTACATCGTTACGATCGGTTATGGCATGCAGTAACTTGGTCTGACAGCTTTCAATGAACATGGCAATGTTTTTGTTAACGATAGGCAGGCTGACATTGCGGTTATGTGTATATCGTTACGATCGGTTATGGCATGCACTACCTTGGTCTGACAGCTTTCAATGAACTTGGCAATTGTTTCTTTAACGATAGGCAGGTTGATATTGCGGTTTTGGGTATATCGTTAAGATCGGTTATGGTATGCAGTACCTTATTCTGACAGATTTCAGTGAACGTGACAATGGTTTCGTTAAAGATAGGCAGGTTGACATTGCAGTTATGGGTACATCGTTACGATCGGTTATGTCATGCAGTACTTTGGTCTGACAGCTTTCAATGAACGTGTCAATGCTTTCGTTAACGATAGGCAGGATGACGTTGCGGTTATGGGTGTATCATTACGATTGGTTATGGCATGCAGTAACTTGGTCTGACGGCTTTCAATGAACTTGGCAATGGTTTCGTTAACGATAGGCAGGTTGATATTGCGGTTATGGGTATATCGTTACGATCGGTTATGGCATGCAATACCTTGCTCTGACAGCTAACCATGAACTGGCAATGGTTTCGTTAACGATAGGCAGGTTGGCATTGCGGTTATGGATATATCATTACGATCGGTTAAGGCATGCAGTACCTTGTTCTGACGGCTTTCAATGAACTTGGCAATGGTTTCGATAACGATAAGCAGGTTGATATTTCGGTTATAGGTATATCGTTACTATCGGTTATGGCATGGAGTACCTTGGTTTGAGAGCTTTCAATGAACGTGGCGTTAACAATAGATAGGTTGACTTTGCGGTTATGAGTATATCGTTACGATCTCTTATGGTATGCAGTACCTTGGTCTGACAGCTTTCAATGAACGTAGCAATGGTTTCGTTAACGATAGACAGGTTGACATTGCGGTTATGGGTATATAGTTACTATCGGTTATGGCATGCAGTACCTTTGTCTGACAGCTTTTAATGAACTTGGCAATGGTTTCGTTAACGATAGGCAGGTTGACATTGCGGTTATGGGTATATTGTTACGATCGGTTAAGGCATGCAGTACCTTGGTCTTACAGCTTTCAATAAACTTGGCAATGGTTTCGTTGACGATAGACAGGTTGACGTTGCGGTTATGAGTATATCGTTACGATCTCTTATGGTATTCAATACTTTGGTCTGACAGCTTTCAAAGAACTTGGCAACGATTTCGTTAACGAGTGGCAGGATGACGTTGCGGTTATGGGTATATCGTTACGATTGGTTATGGCATGCACTACCTTGGTCTGAAAGCTTTCAATGAACATGGCAATGTTTTCGTTAAAGATAGGCAGGATGACGTTGCGGTTATGGGTATATCGTTACGATCGGTTATGGCATGCACTACCTTGGTCTGACAGCTTTCAATGAACATGGCAATGTTTTCGTTAACGATAGGCAGGATGACGTTGCGGTTATGGGTATATCATTACGATTGGTTATGGCATGCAGAAACTTGGTCTGACGGCTTTCAATGAACTTGGCAATGGTTTCGTTAACGATAGGCAGGATGACATTGCGGTTATTGGTATATCATTACGATTGGTTATGGCATGCAGTAACATGGTCTGGCGGCATTCAATGAACTTGGCAATGGTATCTTTAACGATAGGCAGGTTGACATTGCGGTTGTGGGTATATCGTTACGATCGGTTATGGCATGCAGTACCTTCGTCTGGCAGCTTTTAATGAACGTAGCAATGGTTTAGTTAACGATAGGCAGGTTGACATTGCGGTTATGGGCATATCGTTACAATTGGTTACGGCATGCAGTAACTTGATCTGACGGCTTTCAACGAACTTGGCTATGATTTCGTTAACGATAGGAATGTTGACATTACGGTTATGGTTATATCGTTAAAATCGGTTATGTCATGCAGTACCTTGCTCTTGCGGCTTTTAATGAAATTAGCAATGGTTTCGTTAACGATAGGCAGGTTGACATTGCGGTTATGGGTATATCGTTACGATCGGTTATGGCATGCACTACCTTGGTCTGACAGGTTTCAATGAACGTGACAATGGTTTCGTTAACGATAGGCAGGTTGATATTGCGGTTGTGGGTATATCGTTACGATCGGTTATGGCATGCAATACCTTGGTCTGTCAGCTTTCCATGAACTGGCAATGGTTTCGTTAACGATAGGCAGGTTGACATTGCGGTTACGGATATATCATTACGATCGGTTAAGGCATGCAGTACCTTGCTCTGACGGCTTTCAATGAACTTGGCAATGGTTTCGATAACGATAGGCAGGCTGAGATTTCGGTTATAGGTATATCTTTACTATCGGTTATGGCATGCAGTAACTTGGTCTGAGAGCTTTCAATGAACGTGGCAAGGGTTTGGTTAACGATAGGCCAGTTGATATTGCGGTTATGGGTATATCGTTACGATCGGTTATGGCATGCAGTAACTTGTTCTGACAGCTTTCAATGAACATGGCAATGTTTTCGTTACGATAGGCAGGATGACGTTGTGGTTGTGAGTATATCATTACGATTGGTTATGGCATGCAGTACCTTGGTCTGTCAGAATTCAATGAATGTGGCAATGGTTTCCTTAACGATATGCAGGTAGACATTGCGGTTATGGGTACATCGTTACGATCGGTTATGGGATGCAGTAACTTGGTCTGACAGTTTTCAATGAACTTGACAATGGTTTCGTTAACGATAGGCAGGTTGACGTTGCGGTTATGGGTATATCGTTACGATTGATTATGATATGCAGTACCTTGGTCTGACAACGTTCTATGAACGAGGCAATGGTTTCATTAGCGATAGACAGGTTGACATTGCTGTTATGTGTATATCGTTACGATCTGTTATGCCACGTAGTAACTTGGTCTGACAGCTTTCAATGAACATGTCAATGGTTTCGTTTACAATAGGCATGTTGACATTGCGGTTAAGGGTATATCGTTAAGATCGATTATGGCATGCAGTACCTTGGAGTGACATCTTACAATGAACGTGGCAATGTATTCGTTAACGAAAGGCAGGTTGACATTACGGTTGTGTGTATATCGTTACGATCGGTTATGAAAAGCAGTACCTTGGTCTGACGGCTTTAAAAGAACTTTGCGATGGTTTCGTTAACGATAGGCAGGTTGTCATTGCGGTTATGGGTATATCGTTACGATCGGTTATGGCATGACAATGGTTTTGTCAACGATAGGCAGGTTGATATTGCGATTATGGCTATATCGTTACGATCGGCTATGGCATGCAGTACCTTGGTCTGACAACTTACAATGAATGTGGAAATGAGTTCGTTAACGATAGGCAGGTTGACATTGCGGTTGTGTATATAGCGTTACGATCGGTTATGGCATGCAGTAACTTGGTCTGACACCTTTCAATGAACGTGGCAATGGTTTCGTTGACGGTAGGCAGGTTGACATTGCAGTTATGGGTATATCGTTACGATCGGTTATGGCATGCAGTAACTTGGTCTGACAGCTTTCAATGAACATGGCAATGTTTTCATTAACGATAGGCAGGTTGACATTGCGGTTATGGATATATCAGTACGATCGGTTAAGGCATGCAGTAACTTGATCTGACGGCTTTCAATGAACTTGGCTATGATTTCGTTAACGATAGGATTGTTGACATTACGGTTATGGGTATATCGTTACAATCGGTTATGTCATGCAGTACCTTGCTCTGGCGGCTTTCAATGATATAAGCAATGGTTTCGTTAACGATAGGCAGGTTGACATTGCGGTTATTGGTATATCGTTACGATCGGTTATGGCATGCACTACCTTGGTCTGACAGGTTTCAATGAACGTGACGATGGTTTCGTTAACGATAGGCTGGTTGATATTGCGGTTATGGGTATATCGTTACGATCGGTTATGGAATGTAATACCTTGGTCTGACAGCTATCCATGAACTGGCAATGGTTTCGTTAACGATAGGCAGGTTGACATTGCTGTTATGGATATATCATTACGATCGGTTAAGGCATGCAGTACCCTGTTCTGACGGCTTTCAATGAACTTGGCAATGGTTTCGATAACGATAGGCAGGTATATCGTTACTATCGGTTATGGCATGCAGTACCTTGGTCTGAGAGCTTTCAATGAACGTGGCGTTAACGATAGGCAGGTTGACGTTGCGGTTATGGGTATATCGTTACGATCTCTTATGGTATGCAGTACCTTGGTCTGTCAGCTTTCAATGAACGTAGCAATGGTTTCGTTAACGATAGACAGGTTGACATTGCGGTTATGGGTATATAGTTACGATCGGTTATGGCATGCAGTACCTTGGTCTGACAGCTTTCAATGAACTTGTCAATGGTTTCGTTAACGATAGGCAGGTTGACATTGCGGTTATGGGTATATTGTTACGATCGGTTAGGGCATGCAGTACCTTGGTCTTACAGCTTTCAATAAACTTGGCAATGGTTTCGTTGACGATAGACAGGTTGACTTTGCGGTTATGAGTATATCGTTACGATCTCTTATGGTATGCAATACTTTGGTCTGACAGCTTTCAATGAACTTGGCAACGATTTAGTTAACGATAGACAGGCTGAGATTGCGGTTATGGGTATATCGTTACGATCGGTTATGCCATGCTGTACCTTAATCTAACAGATTTCAATGAACTTGGCAATGGTTTCGTTAACGATAGACAGGTTGACATTGTGGTTATGGGTATATCGTTACGATCGGTTATGCCATGCAGTAGCTTAATCTAACAGATTTCAATGAACTTGGCAATGGTTTCATTAACGATAGGCAGGTTGAGATTGCGGTTATGGGTATAATGTTACGATCGGTTATGCCATGCAGTACCTTAATCTAACAGATTTCAATGAACTTGGCAATGGTTTCGTTAACGATAGACAGGTTGACATTATGGTTATGGGTGTATCGGTACGATCGGTTATGGCATGCTGTACCTTGGTCTGACAGCTTCCAATGAACGTAACAATGGTTTCGTTAACGGTAGGCAGGTTGACATTGTGGTTACGGGTTTTTCGTTACGATCGGTTATGGCATGCAGTACCTTGGTCTGACAGCTTTCAATGAACTTGGTAATGGTTTCGTTAACGATAGGCAGGTTGACATTGCGGTTATGGGTATATCGTTACGATCGGTTATGCCATGCAGTACCTTAATCTAACAGATTTCAATGAACTTGGCAATGGTTTCGTTAACGATAGACAGGTTGACATTGTGGTTATGGGTATATCGTTACGATCGGTTATGCCATGCAGTACCTTAATCTAACAGATTTCAATGAACTTAGCAATGGTTTCATTAACGATAAGCAGGTTGAGATTGTGGTTATGGGTATATCGTTACGATCGGTTATGCCATGCAATACCTTAATCTAACAGATTTCAATGAACTTGGCAATGGTTTCGTTAACGATAGACAGGTTGACATTGTGGTTATGGGTATATCGCTACGATCGGTTATGGCATGCTGTACCTTGGTCTGACAGCTTCCAATGAACGTAACAATGGTTTCGTTAACGGTAGGCAGGTTGACATTGCGGTTATGGGTTTTTCGTTACGATCGGTTATGGCATGCAGTACTTTGGTCTGACAGCTTTCAGTGAACGTGGCAATGGTTTCCTTAACGATATGCAGGTTGATATTGCGGTTATGGGTTCGTAGACACAATTAAAGTCAACCAATCTGTAGTAATCTGTATATTATTTTTTTTTTCTGTAAATAATATGTAGCTTTTTATAATAATATGTGTGTTTTTTTTATATTAAAAAAAAAATGTAATCAATATTCATGTACTTTATTGATATGTAATTTCTATCGCATGAACGTTAAACAGTGTAAGAAACACACATGATATGCACTGCATAATTGAACGCCAATTCACTTATATAAAACACATGGAAAATAACACATTTCACAAGTTTGCAACAATGCAATACACGACGATGGCGTACATATTCAAACTCGTACACTATAACACATGCACGAGTTGAAACGTGTCCGACGCTTAATCAGCACACACCACGAGTCGACAACGTCGACGCTTTTCCAGTATGGCCGCACGTCCGGAAAACCCCCTTACATATCCAAACCTGTACACTATAACACACGCACGAGTTGTCAACGTGACCAACGATTAACCAGCACACTCTTACACTACTTGACAACCTCGTCACTTTTCCAACATGGTCGACCACACCAATCATCTTCCACCCGACAACATGAACGCAGACCCCACCACTCCGGGCGGTGACCAGGACACCGCCAGGCAGCCGCCGGACGGCGAACCGCGAACGGCGAACGGCGAACGGCGAACAAACCACCGCCACGCCTCCGCCTATCAACGCACAATTATGTATGCATTGCATGTATGTGATTTTTTTTATTTAAAAAAATATATAATCATTTTTCATATATTTTATTTTCTTAATACCCGTAACCTTGGAGGGGGAAACGTCTTTATTATCCCCTCCCCCGTACGTTCGCACCAACCTGTTGGGCAGAATGACCTTGTAGGGCTCGACATAGTGCGCGCTAGACCAACAGGTTGGCGCGAACGTATTAGTATGTATTAGACATCCGTCATGGTAGCACGCAATAACAGGGAACTCGTACTCCGTGTACAAAGTCTAGCGCCGGAAGAACTGATTTCATGTAGTGTAGGTAAATTGTCGGTGTATCAGGTCTGTTTGCAATTCGGTATCGACGTTGAAAACGATACGAAAAATAGATTTTTCTGGAACTGTACCATACAGGATAAAGTAAAAGTTACAGACGATGTAATGAATTGGCTCGGATATACAGGTAAATATAAAAATAAAAAATCCAGAATTACCAAGTGGTTAAAGAAAAACGATTACATCGAATATTACGAAGTTCAAGATGAAGATAATGCACAGAAAAAATATTATGTATTAAATGGAATAGATTTCGCTTCTTTGTTGATGCAAATGAGAACCCCTAAAGCTGTTGAAATGCGTGAATTATATGCCATTATGAAAGAAATTGTAATGAAATATTGTCAATATGAAAAATTGTACGAGGAACGTTTGTAGGAGTTAATTAGTATGCAAAATAATTTGTTAACAACACAGATGAGTAATTTACAATCCATGATAAAAACTATTCAAGAAACTAACGAAGAAGAGAGACGTCGCTCAGAGGAAGAAAGACAACGAGCGGAAGAAGAACGACAGTGTGCAGAGGAAGAGAGACGTCACGCAGAAGAAGAACGGCAACGTGCGGAAGAACGAAGTAGACTGTTACAGTCCAAAATCGAATACAGTGTCGGCAAACTGAGGAACGTACTGGCTAAGAAGATCGCGCCAAACCCCATAAACAGGAACAAAATTCGTTGTCTGTCTCTGTACAAAATATCCGAAAACGTTTGGTACATTATGCGCAGACAACTGGAAAGTTTCAACGAAGGAGAGAGAAAAATATATCGCAAACATCCTACAGCGAAGAAACTACGCGCATGGGAAGACGTCGCTCACGCTGTGGATATTGGAAATATAGTTAAAAAGCAGTATCGTAATTGCCTGAGATGGGACGCTCGCGGTAATGTCATCAAACCGGCCGACACGAACGACACTACAGTCGTCACCGACGAAGAAATGCTCACAGCGTTCGAGCGAGCCATAAACGAAGAAAACGACGCCCACGTGTTAGCCAACAATATCTCTGTATGAAAAGAAAATTCCACCTGACAGTAAAAATAATAACATCTTTCTGAACGACAAATACTACCCGCACGATAACCTGAACCTGGTAGAGCAGAGATTGGCTCGCGGTGATCGAGGAATCAACGAGTTGGAAGAAGCTTGTCGTGAACACGATATCGCTTACAGCAAGTACAAGGACAACGAACGACGACGTGTAGCGGATCGCGTGCTAGCCGGTAAAGCGTGGGAACGAGTGAAAGCTTTGAATTCCGGCATCAGTGAAAGAGCGTACGCGGCAGCCGTAGCAGCAGCGATGAAGGCGAAATCGGCGTTAGGCAGCGGGCTATGCTGCGGTGGCGGTGTGCGTAAACGTCGCACCAGACGACACAAGCCGGTTCGACGCACGATAATCAGGAAGAGGAGGAGGAGGACAACGACAACTGGGACAGGACGTCGACGAAGACGGGCCGGTGGTAAAAAGGCTTCAGGACTATACCTTCGGTCGTACCGAAAAAACTAATCAAAATACCCGGGCGTCCGTTGTCCGATCGAGATCTTTATGAGTACACGAAACTATTGCGTATACCTTATTTCAGAGGCGTGTACATGCGCGACGCACTTCCTAGTACATCACCGTGGGAGAACGAAAGCGCGATCGTGAATCTGGACGACGCTACCGGACCGGGCACGCACTGGGTATGCTACAAGAAGCGAGGCGACAGAGTCTGGTACTTCGATGGATTCGGCAATCTGCGCCCTCCTGTCGAGCTAATACTCTACTTTGGATCGGACGTGACCGACGTTCATTACAATTACGCACAGAAACAGCCGTCGAACACAGTCATCTGCGGACATTTATGTTTAAAGTTTTTGACATCGAACGATCAGTAAACGACAAGATGTCTTCGCTTACGGTCACCGTCACAGGAACGGATCCGAGCGCACTGGTTTGTGACTTTTTTCCACCGCTTGAACTGACGAACGGTGAATGGTACGCGGGACTGCTGGACTTTACCACGTACAACTCTATACCGAACGTGGAAAGCGGAAGAAACAACGTCTTTCCCGTACTAAAGGGAGCACGTAAAACGTTAGAACTCGTCAATATACCGACCGGTGTGTACGAAATCAGCGATATCGAAACATACCTGAAGAAAGAACTAGCAGACCCAAAATTTTCTCTACGACCCAACAACAACACGTTGAAATGTGAAATTTATTGTTCATACGATATTGATTTCGGATGTACGGAACACACGATCGGTACCATGTTGGGTTTTTCCAAGAACCGAAAGTTAGAAGCGTATATATTACACACGTCGGACGTGCCTGTAAACATTAACAGCAAAGAACAAACAACGCACCGACACGATCAAGGGAAATGCAAAATATAGACGCAAAATACGGTAAAACTGTACTCGTCACTCTTCAAGATTACAAAGACCCTAGACTAAAATATCGTGTATATCTACCAAAGAGATACGCAGGCGTTTTTGAAGATGAGGAATTAAAAAATTTAGTACCGTGCTCGCTGCAACTAATTTATCGCGGAGAAAAGGATAGAGCTTACATAGTAGAAATTGTACAGTAGTATCGAATGGACATCTTCATTTGCCACGTACGATTACATATATATATTAACATGTACTTAGTTGTATTTCATTTAATTATAAATAATATATGTGATTACACATATTTCATTTGATTTAATTGTACTTATGCCTAGATAATAAAACAAGGCTTACATGTTGTACACTTTAGACATCTTCAGAATTAACAAATATATTTGTACATAATTGTCATTGCACACGTTTACCAATAATATTTAAAATAATGTGCTTACACATAATTCATTTGATATAATTGTATACAATTGTATTTTTTTTTAATTGTCACTACTGTGTGTGTGTTTATTTCATTTTTTTGGTACATATTTGTCATGTCATAGTGCACATGTTTACATTTTGTTATTTTCACTACTGTGTGCGTTTACATATTATGTATTTTAAATTGTAATTTATTTTGATTACATGTATTTTAATTATTTGTAATTAAACAGTATTGCTTTAACCTTTTTATTGTTTTTAATTTCAAAATTCCTTGGAACATTAACACTATTCTAAAAAAATCAATTTTATTAAACAATAATTGTATGATTATAATATACTTTAGAAATTAAAGAATATTTAAAAATCAAACTGACCTTATACAAGTTCCAGTTGAGTCTCGCGACGAACTATGTGCCTTGGAGAGCAGTTCGTACAGGCTTATATATAGTATTTCAAGGATGTACACGAAAGAGATGGTAACAACAAAAAAAGCTCCCACACACTAAGTCATGAACACACACTTAGCTCGGTCTGCGTTCTAATTCCCACACGCTGTGATAACAGTTGGTGTCAGACATCCTGTTTGTTCTGTTATTAAAAAAAAATTTATGTACGACCACGTTCACACGCTGCGATAAACAGATGGTCATACAGACTGAGCCGATTACATCGTCAACAAAAAAAGTAACAGCTGCCACGCACACTTAGCTTGGCTTGTTCACACAATAATTTATGTACGCCTCTAAAATCGTTCAGACAGACGGCGACAATTAATTATACGCTCAGACAGACGGAGACAACAAACAGATGGCGGCAATTAATTCTACGCTCAGACAGCCGGATGCAATTAATTTAGCGACTCGCTAAACAGATGTCTAGACAGCTGCAAAATGCACGTGGGAGTCAACTGCCACATTCAAAAAAATGCATGTGGGAGCCAACTACCGCTTGTCCCTATTATATTACATACCCACCAGTAATAACGGGTGGTCTGTCAGCATTCTGTTGTAAAAAATAACTCCACATGTGAAAAACATGGTGAGAGCCGATTACATCATTTGCAAGTGTTTCTTACGCATAACATGTGTGTTTCTTACAGGGAAACTGACAGTTCATTGCTGGAAGTGACGTCACACGACGGGAAATTCAAAAATTGTGGTGGTGGGGGTAACCATGTTTTTTTTTCAATCTGTTTATACATTTACTTAACACATAGACACAACATCGACGATATCGGCACGGCAGTGTAAATATATACGAAACCAGTACACTATAACACCGAGTTGGCAACAATGGCAGCACATATATTCAACCCGTACACTATAACACCGAGCCGACAACAGTTGGCAACACCGACATGACCGAACTTCCGGAAAAACCCCTTACATATACATAACCATACACTATAACACATGCACGAATCGACAACCTGACCGAACCTTAACCAGCACACTCATACCACAACCCGACAACATCGCACCTTTTCCAACATGGCCGCCGCCGCCGACAAAGGGCAGAGACTCCTCGGCTTAATGTGTGGGCATACTTACCACTATCTTTGCATCATTAATTGGTTTCAAACCGTGGCACTGGAGGGGTCGCCGCCAGGATGTCCGCAATGTCGGGTGTATGCATTCAGCAGGCCAATACACCCATTTTATGCACGCATGCATTTTTGAGGTATGTAACAGTACACATTATTCTAATCCATCCTACGCCTATCAATTATACATCACTAATATTGTTTTTGTTTCTGTTACAGATGGTCGTGCACATTAAATATGAACAACATGATGTTTTTTTTCATATAATGTTTTATTTTCTGTATATTGTATCCGTATTTTTTTTTTTACTATTGTAATATACAAAGTGATGTTTTTTTGATATAATGTTTTATTTTTTGTATATATATTATAACCGTTTTTTTCTGTATATATATTGTATATAAAATGTAATATAAACTGAACTTTTTATTTTTTTTTCATTAAATTATATTATTTATATGTATATTTATAATGTTTTTTTTCTGTATATATATTGTATTTGTAATTTTTTTTCTGTATATATATTGTATATAAATATGTAAATTTTTTGAATTTGCTTAGTTATTTCTTTTCTTTTCAACTATCCTTTTTCCTTCTATCATGCATGTTTTATAAGTGAAGTGTCAATCAAAACAATTACACCACAATAGCCAGTCAACAAGAGTTTCACATCGATGCTGTGCACATTTTTTGTATTTTTACAATATATACTTACCACAAAAGCACACATTCAAATTTACAGTTCATGAGTTGGCAACAATGGTGGCAGTGT
Organism: Magicicada septendecula; assembly: GCA_034769895.1. Lineage (NCBI taxonomy): Eukaryota > Metazoa > Arthropoda > Insecta > Hemiptera > Cicadidae > Magicicada > Magicicada septendecula. The sequence goes on along the minus strand of JAWRYS010001221.1, from coordinate 16,500 downwards.
AAACATATACAAAACCTGTACACTATAACACATGCACGAGCCGACCGGCACAAGTTGACAACGTCGACGGTGGCAGTGTAAACATATACAAAACCCGTACACTATAACACATGCACGAGCCGTGGCCGGCACAAGTTGACAACGTCGACGCTTTTCCAACATGGCCGCCCTTCCGGAAAAACAAATCATATACCCAAACCATACACTATAACACACCACGATCCGGCAACGTGGCCCAACCTTAACCAGCACACACGCACAATCCGACAACATCACAGCTTTCCCAACATGGCCACCACACACGGCGGAGGCGTGGCTATGTTCGCCGTTCGCCCTTCGCCGTCGTCGTTGACGTCGTCATCGTCGCTGGGCGGCGGCCTGGCTTGATCCCCGCCAGTCGTGGTCGGGTCGTCGTCCATTTTGTCGACAACGGCGGCCACGCCTCCGCCAATCAACGCACACGGAACCACGCAAAATGGACGACGACGACAACATGGCCGAACGCCGACAACATGGCCGACATCTTCGGTACGCCCATCGAGGTCACGTGGGACACACCACTACCCCCCCGGTCCATCATAACCTCTGAACATGACGACACGCTGCGCCGGAAGTCTACCCCCACCACAGGGATTTTTGAATTTCGCGCCAAAAGGGGGGGCTGTGACGTCACTTCCGCGTTAGAACTCTCATTCTTACCCTACTGCTGAAGACCTCGAAGGTCTGATGCATTTGCCGGAGCTGTTCAATCGTACGAGAAAAACGATCGCTTCCAAGACGCTAGAAAACGCGCCTATACCACCCGTATCGAGTGCGGATGAAAGTGAAACGTTTAGGTGTATCATGGAAGACGAGAGCGAGGAGTGGTTTTATTATCGTGGCCACAAGGAACTCGAAATTTCACCACTGCGTTTACTGAATAAACACAAAATCGAAACGTTACGAGACTTTCCCGTACCGTGTTCGTTAGCTAAAGAAGCTCGTGTACTTTTCAGCGAATACATCACGACGACGGTGAACGAACCCGAATCGATACTGCCCGGCGGACATCCGAGGAAAAACCATTTCACCAATTACGGGGGTCTAGCGCGGTTCTACGAACGTGCGTGTCATTATCTAGGCATTTTATTTAAAATTAAACGTGTCCGCTGCCGTAACGTGATGCACTTGTTTCAACGTATCATGTGGCTGTTCGGCACGTACGATCTTCTCAGTATCCCTGAGATGTGGTCCTTTGCAGATAGCACATCAGAAATTTTCGGTACGTGCGTCTTCAAATGCGACGACGAAAACTATCGTCTAGAATTGTGTGCAGACAGCGACGTTTGGAATCCATACGAATACTACGAAGTAGTCTACGCGCCGCCGTTACAAGAGCGTATAAATCAACTTAAATTACCGCAAGTACCGCCGCCGCAATTATCGTTTAAAAATGGTATGTATGTGAGAATCAAAAACAATGACGGCGAGAACGGTGACGAAAGGAAACTTTATATCATACCTAAAGGAATAACGCAGGTACGACGGGTAAATAAAACCGTTTGGTCGACAGACGGAGGAAGCTGCCCGGTGATTATGAAAAATCCATAAAACGACATAAGAACTATTACGAGTCGGGCGAAAAATACGATGTGTGCGGATACCTATCGCAGCTACTGGTCATCGCTGTACAGTCGCGTCTAACGTGCGCGCCGGAGATTAAAAGCATATGTATAGATAGAATACTGTATCCGGTGACGGCGACGACGACGGGAAGGGTATATAAACAGTGGTGACGGCGGTATTGAGATCATTCAGTGTTAAACTGTTGTGAGAGAAACACGCATAGTAAAGAAGATCAACAAGTGTAAATAACGAGAGTGCGAATATGTATACTACCGGCGCGGCTAGTGGAGATACAGAAACCAATACGTACTTGAAGTTTTTAGACGAACTCGCGAAGGTTACCGTTTTGCCAAGAATCGCGAGTAACAAGACATCGACTGTGAATACTACCGGCGCGGCTAGTGGAGATACATCAATCAACAAGTACTTGAAGTTTTTAGACGGACTCGAGAACGTTACCGCTTTGCCAAAAACCGCGAGTAACAAGACATCGACTGTGAATACTACCGACGTGGTCAGCGAACATAATACCAGTTTGGTGTTGAATTTAGTGGTAAACAACGTTGTAAACGCTAGCAATGTTGAAGCGTTTATGCAGCTCGCCACTATGGACGAAAAGTGTTGTTCGTTCGATACGAGAAGAAAGCTGCACAGTGAGTATGAAAAACTAATGAAGCTACGGAAGAACTACGGTGGAAAATACGATGTGTGCAGGTACCTGTCGCAGTTACGGGTAGCTTTCGACTTGGTCGTGCCTCTGATGCTTGAAAAAGGTTACGCCACAGCTGAAGACCTCGAAGGTCTGATGCATTTGCCGGAGCTGTTCAATCGTACGAGAAAAACGATCGCTTCCAAGACGCTAGAAAACGCGCCTATACCACCCGTATCGAGTGCGGACGAAAGTGAAACGTTTAGGTGTATCATGGAAGATGAAAGCGAGGAGTGGTTTTATTGTCGTGGCCACAACGAGCTCGAACTTTCAGTACTCTGTGTGGGTGAAGAAAAAGGCGGCATATTACGAAAATGTCCCGTGCCGTATTCGTTGACTAAAAAAGCTCGTGAAATTTTCAACGACTACATTGCGGACATGATGGACAGACCTGAATGGACGTTCTCCGGCATGCATCCGAGGAAAAACCATTTCAGTAATTCGGCACGCTTAAAGTGGTACTACAAATTATCGAATCGTTATCAAACGTTTTTATTTAAAATCAAACGTATCCGCTGTAACGATCCGATTAACGTGTTTCAACGAATCTGGTGGCTGTTCCACACGTACGATCTACACGGTCCACAGGATATTTACGGCATTAGAGCTCTTGTAAGAACACTTGTCGGTGCAGACGCTATGACAATCGACTACGACCGTTGTTGTGTAGAACTGTGTGCGGAGAGTGACGAGTGGGATCCAAAGGAGTACTACGAAATAGTCTACGCGCCGTCGTTTCAAGAACGTATGGACGAACTCACGTTTCCGCTCATACCGCCGTCGGACCTATCGTTCGGAGGCGGCTTGTCTTTGAAAGTCAGAAACAATGACGTTTACAATAGGAAAATCTATGTCAATCCTAAAAGAGTATCGCAGCTTACACTGACTGGGAGAAGACGATAGCGAACTGGTATGAGTGCGCTTAATTATGATAAACCTAGTCTTGGGCCGCTGATGTCGCTTGATACAATCACTATATAGTGATAGACGTTGGATCGAAAACAGTGGGCTCCTACAATGTTTGACCGACCGGTCGTTAAGGATTTGGAGTTTGACAGTCTGCCGCCGCCGCCAAATTCGTCGCCGCCGCGCGTCTTTGGAAGTCTACACTGCTACGATGAAGACCACGAGTACGCGTTGGAAAAGCAAATCTACACGGAAGAGAAACTGAATGTGGAACAGAAACAAATCTATCGCTACATGTTCGACAACCCTACGGCCATGGTGCTAATACAGGCCGGCCCCGGTACGGGCAAGACGTTCACGATGCTGACGCTGGCGCACGCTTGGCAGGGGCTGGTACAAGTTATCATATACCAGCACGACCTGCTGCACACGTTTCGAAACTGTGCTGTACAATTCACGGTGACCCGATTCTGCATGCTCGTGTGGAACCTCTCTTTCCTCAGCTACATCGGTTTGGAACGCCAGTTGAGCGGCCGCATGAGTACGAGCCAGTTCATCAACGTCACCGTGGGTCTGTTGAGACACGCCAAACTGCCGAAGCCTTTCAACGGCTCCATAGTGATACTGGACGAGTACACGGTGATACCCAAGCCGCTCCTGGTTGCAGTGTTGATGTTTCTGAAATACCACAAGATAGGCACCGTGTTGTCTGGCGACAAGAACCAGTTGCAGAACATCCACAACTCTATGCACGCAGGCCAGTGTTCGTCGTACGACATTGCCTCCGCTTTCATCGACCGCGCGTTCACGTTGAACAAGAACGAACGGTGCGGTGACGCCGACTACAACCGTCTGGTAGACTACGTGTCGCGGTTCTCGTCAGACAAACACTTGGACAAGTTCGGGTACGCGCTGGCCGCCGCGCTGTTTCACCGTAAGTTTATGAGCGAATCGGCCATCACAGACACGCATCTGGCCAGCCACCACAGAGACCTCACCAACACCATTCACATGATGACCATCAACACGGCCGCCCCGGTGTCGTTTTACTCAATCAACGCGTCCGGTGTGCGAGACCTGTCGCGCGTACAAGGCGTACGCCAACCGGACGGACTCTACCTGCCCACCGTCACGCTGGAGTACATGAAGAACGGTGCTCCGGACAAGTATCTGCCGTACGTGCCGTTGATAATCGGCTGCCGCTATTTTGTGTACGACTACTCCGAGTACTCGCAAGCCACACTGGTGAGTGTGGATGAGGCGAACCAGACGGTGACGGTGCGAAACGACGACGGCAAGTTGGTGATCGTACGCAAAGGGAACTGCAACAAGGTCATGTTTGAGAAACACTGCCGGTTCCTGTTGAACGGCGGAAACGAGGACGGCAGCGATAAGTCGGGTCAGTTGTACAACTATCCGATTTACATGGCTAACGTCATGTCGATCCACATGTGCCAGGGTCGCACCGTACGCAACAACGTGGACATGATTCTGAACAACAGCACGTACCAAGGTTTCTACGTGAGCATGTCTCGCGTCACAAGTCCGCAGCAGATCACTCGAGTCATCGTGCCTGACATACCTTCTCACCTGGTCTCTACGGTGATCAACTTTCCGCAACTCTGTTCGCGGCCGGACGGTATGCTGACGGCCGACGAATTGGACTCGTGTCTGGGGCGCAACTATATGCACTACCCGATGCGAGACGCCGAACTCACGGCGCAAACGATGCATTGGCTCGGCAGATTCTTCGCGTCACGAGACGTGGACGAACGTCGTGCGATCAGAGATCAGCTATGTCAGGTTTTGCGTAGAGTCAACCCGGTGGTGTTGAAATGCGAGCCCATCAGACAGCAGCAGCAGCAGCAACAGGAACGCGACGATCTAACTTGTGCGGAAAACAACACCACCATGACTCTGATACTGCGTTACAAGTACGTGATGTTGGCGTTGTCGCTGGTGGACGAGCGAGACTCGTACGTGTGGCTACACGAGTTCATGAAGTTGGATCCTCTGGTGACGCTGGTGTTGGTGGCAGACCCACAGAGACGTGTCGGCGCTGCCGATAACGGTTCTTCAGACGCACGATTCAACCTGATGCGGCGCATTTGCGGTGTCGCTGACAACGGGTACGAGCCGAACGAGGACACGTTGCACTACATCACACGCCACGCCAGATGGAAGTCGAAGAAGCCTAACGGCGACGCCGATCAACAGTGGTGCATCGACGAGAACGAAACGATAGGCACCGTGCTGGAGACGACCAAGTTTCGATGCGCTGTGTACAAGGAGCTGACCGCAGAGCGTCCGCTCACGATCGACTGGCTGATGAATCAACTGCGGCTGTTGGTCGGCGACTTGCCACGCCGTGTCTGCAATGTGTCGACAACGACGGCGGCCAAAGCGGCTAAACACAAACTGACGATGTTCACCACCACGTTGGACCAGCTGATGGCTCAGAGTACGGGAGACGACAACGCCACCGACTCCGAGTGTACACCGTCCAAGTTGAAGCGATTCACACGTAACAGAAGAGGAACGTGACAATCGAGCGCCCACAAACCGATGAATGCAGAATGTATAAATGTCAAAAAACTCGTACTGTATAATAAACGATCTATGTTTTGATTAAAAGTACTGTATTTTATTCATACACCTGTCTATTCCTTTATACTACTACTACTACTACTACTAGTTGGGAAACCAACACTTGCAGTTACCTCAAGTGTCAGTCGCTGTCCAGACGACTAGTATCCGTACACATTGTGTTGAAACAAAAATACGAATGTCCTTGTCCAGAAGACTCTACTATGCGTAGATGAAAGAACAGACGCTTATGGTGGGAAATATTGCGCGGTACACGATACAAGAGGTCGATGTTAAAACAACTACAGTGACAGTCATTTTGTAGGAAGTAGTAAGTGGTGGGGATACAAACTATATAAAAGCAAGAAGTCGACCGTTCGATATAAACGCGGTTCTACTGTTCGTCCAGACGATTACTCTGTGTAGTGTTGTGTAGTAACAAAAACAAAATGCTACTTTGCAACATCTTTTCAAAAAGTGACTCCTTAGAAGATCTAGACCCGTGCGTATTAATTTTAGACGAGGAAGAAGACGATAACGACGTGGAATTATATTGGGAAGGGGCCGACGAAGACGAATGGATTATGTGGATGGAAGAGGCCGACGATGACGAATGGATTATGTGGATGGAAAAGGTCGACGAAGACGAATATAACGCGTGGACAGAACAACAAAGAGTGGAAAGTTTACCATGACTACGACGAGAAAAAGAAGAAGTAAACTTGTATTGGGCAGTTTTATCTAACTGCACAGCGATGGTTTTGCCGTTTATAGTTTTCGAAACGGTTAACTTTGCATTTGGACCGTAAATTCAGTGCAGTATAGACGATTACTGTTTTTTATAGTATAGTAATGCACTGTTGTTACTCTGTGTATTATATTCAGTTTCCATAATACGTTTTCCCGGCTCCGACGGGTCGACTCGATCGCAGTTCACGATTCGTAAACATGAAGACTGTCGTGCTGTGGTTGTGCGCGGTCTACTGTTGTATACTCAACGTAGAAGCAGAAGCGTCGTGTCCGGACGGTTGTAATTGTGAGGCGTACGAGAACACTTTATTCTGTCACACGTTTATCGATACAATGCCTCTGGTGACCGCTACCAACATGTCGAGCACATACTTATACGTGACGTATAACAAACGTCTGACAAGAGTGGACAAGAATCGTCTAATCAGTTCGAACCTGACGTACGTGCACTTGGACAACAACCAAATCAGCCATATAGTCAACGATGCGTTCGTACATATTCGTAACACGAGCGTACTGTCCATCAGCAACAACAGACTGACCGTCATCACGAGTAAAGTGTTTGCGCCGCTGGTGAAATTGAAGTTTCTGGACTTGTCTCACAATCCGATCCACAGCATAGCTGACAACGCGTTCGAGGACCTCAAGACACTGTCGCTGTTGGACGTTTCCGACACTCTGCTGACGTCTCTGGGTTTTGTTGTCTCTATCGTTACTGCGAATCAAGACAACGCATACCTATTGAGAGTGAACGCCAGCAACAACCAGCATCTGAAACGATTAGACGAGGACACCGTCGTGATGAGCATGCGAATGGCCGAACTCATATTGCTGAACAATATGAATCTGGTCTGTCGCTGCAAAGCGACCAACGTCCAACACTTGTGTCGTATGACAAAGTTCAACTACCGCTACAAGTGGCCCGTGTTTGTGCGCACCTGCTACAAGGCTGAACTGATGCGTACGATGAACTGGACCGGATACCACGACCCTCTGACACGACAATGGTACAAGTACGATGAGGACGACGAGTTGGATTACGCCACCACTGTCCCGATGCGCAGCGACAAAGCGAAAGCGCAGCAGGCGTTAATAGTCTCGTATCTGGTCAATCTGTACGAAACGAACGCTCTCTTGATCAACCTCTGTGTCGTTATACTGGTAGACGTCGTAGTATGCGTGCTGGCATATAGATGTGACTGTTGTTTCTGGAACAAACGGCGTACATTCGACCCAGAAACTGACGAAAATGGACCGGACGTTGACGACAGCCGTACTGTCGGCAACGGTGTGGCCAGATCCACCTACATTAGAATTCCGTCCGTTTCCATTTACCAGTTTATGGAACCTGGAGAAGGTGGCGCGGCGTGTTATCCGGAGCCCAGATCGCCAGAACAGCATCAACAGCAGCATCTGCATTACGCCACACCGGCGTTCCCGAGACCCGTGGTAGTGCTCACGGACAAGCACGAGTACGAGAATTGCAAACGGTTGAGTCCGCCATTACTGCCTCCGACGCCTAGCCAACACGATCTGCCGATTATCAACGAAGAGTTGGAACCGATATACGAAAAGATGGACGACATCGGATGATGTACAATAAGCAGGTCGGGGGATAGCGTATTTTATGAGCATACACAGAACAAACCGTTGCTCGGGTATAGTGTCTTTAGAAGCACACCCTTTATTCATCAACAAGTATTGCATTATTATTATTATTATTATATGTAATAAAATGATCTCTTTGCATGTGATATCGAATAAACTATATTTTTTATGCAGAATCGAATCTTGTAGTAGACAGATTTTGTTTTTTACCCAACTTATACTTCTGTCAAAAAAGTATCGCAGTGATGACGATAATAAAGTCTGTAGGAACGGATCTTGGTACGGTACATCGTACATGGAGGTGGTGAGCTTCTGTTCGAAGCCGACAATGGATAAATCGTTTTTGGAATAGTAGACGCGCAGAAACATGACCCCCATCGGTACACGCTTGGCGCCGATCACGTAGATGGGCTCCGACCTGTACTTGGGTGCACGACGAGCGATGTCCGAGAGACGGTCCAGCACGGCGCAGTGTATAAACTGGTAACGTCGAGGATCGAACGTGCATACATAGTAATGCAGTTCGTCGTGTGCGTAGACCGTGCAGACGGTACGTCGATCGGCCATGTCCAAATTAAAGTGGACGCGTTGAAATTCGTTCAACGACACGCTACCGGCCAGACGGTTGATTGTGTTGGTGAGAAAATCGTAGCACGTGGTCATGCTGAAGCCGTACGCCTGCGGTGGGTCGGCACACGAGTCCCGTTTATGGCGCACCACCACGCCGACCACGGGATCAAACAGATCGCTACGACTGTGATACGACCGCTCTAGCGAGTCCCACGTACATTCGGTTGGTAGTTGCCGTACGTTGTCGCCACCGATCCGTGTTATGTATGCGGCTCGTTTGTCTAACGGTAGATGCACCAGTATATTGTGGTCGACACGAAACACGTCCACTACGAATATCGCCATCGCCTTGTTGTGTACACCGTACCGCCACGAGCGTAAACGTTGGTCTCGGTCCAGCGGTAACACTATCGCTTCGAACGTGGCGTTCGCTGTGAATCGTACGTCGCACAGAAAGCCTTGCAACAGGTCCCCGTAACAGTTGTAGCATCGGGTCTCTTGTTCGTTGCTGTTGATTACCACCCGATATCCTTGGTACAGCGGTTGCACTATGTAGTTCGATTCCAGATCGACGGGTCGTCGATCCATCTGACGACACGGCGGTCTCGTGATGTATCTGAACGATTTTGGGTTCAAGTTTCCGCCATAATAGAGGCTGGCGTCACTACGAGTGTCGTTGTCTGTGACGCCCAACGTATGGTAGTACTGGAGAAACTTTTGCGTGATGTTTCTCATGTCCGCGGATTCAAACTCGTTGCGATTGCAGTGCATATCGTCGGGCAACAAGAAGTGCTGTACGTTGTGCACAAACTGGGTGTAGTAGGCGGTGCGCAAGTTGTGCATCGCCACTCGTTCTCCCAATGTGAGCCGTTCAAACACGTTGTTGTCTCGTACGATATTCATTAGACCTATTATGGTCAAATTACCACGAGCGTCACGTAGGTCGTATATATAGGAGTCGCCGTGCTGGACAGGTCTCAGTTGTCTGGTGACAGTCACACGTGTTAGATTCAATGTCGGCGTGACGGCCGTTTTGTAAAATCTGTCTGGAGTCGGTGCACTGTTGCTGTCGCTGTCGGACCCTAAAAGACCGACTGCGTTCGCATCATCTTCCGATGTCGGTAGTTTTAACGTTGTAATCTTGCGTGATTTGCTCACATTCTCCAGCAGGTAGAGTAGCGCGGCGCAGTGCACCGGGTCTATGGTGCGCACTATTTCCCATACACGGGTGCGCGACGGTTCGTAGTTGTCAAACACTTTTAACAGATCCGATACCAATAACGTAGACATGGTGTTCTTTGAAGCCTATTTACTGTGTTCGTATAACATGCAGATCGGTAAACGGTTAATGATCGACTGCAAGTGCTACGAAGACTACAGGGACGAACAGCAGTTTATCGAACGCATTATAAACGAACGCAAGTCTTATTTGGCGTGCATCACGTACGAGTCGCAGACTCGCAAACGTATCGGCCATAAGTCGGTACCCGTAATGTTGGGCAGCTACATCGACTACCGCATTCGCGGCAAGGAGGCGGTGGAAAAGAGTCGAGCCCAGTGGGGCGCGGTCGTACTGAAGTGTATGCTGAAGATTTATACCTCGTTTTCCACCTTTGACGCCCTGTCGATGCACGTTCGCGAGACGAACGAATGCAAGAGCATCGAATGGTTTACCTACATGGACGGCGAAGGCATAGCGTTGCGTTACAGCAACAAGATGGTCGAGTGGACGTACAAGCACGAGTCGCACAACAACGTACAGTCCAAAGAGTGGATAACGCTCATCAACCGGGCCAACCCGTTTGTAAAGAACCGTCAGATCCAGTCGTCCGAGTACATCGAGATGTTTAACAGAATCCTAGAGTATCCGTACGACATGAACGACTTGAAAAACCGACAGTTCCTGAACGGTGTGACAATCGTCAACAAGTACATTGACTACGATCTGACCAAGCGGAAGCGCAAAAGGGGAGCAGGCTGTATGAAAATGTCGACTGCGTTCGAGTCGGGCAACTTGTATACGGTGTTGAGTAAGAAAAACACGTACGAGACCGAAGAGTGGTGCAAAAGCTATCCGCAGAACTATGACAATACGCTGCACGACGGGCGCAGCAACAAGACGGCTCATTTTCTGCAAAACGTGACCAGAGCGTCTAACGAAGCGTTCCGCAATAGCAAGGCGTTAGTTTTTCCCACGGATGCGTTCCACTTTTTCTGCATTCTGAACACCAAGGACTTGAAGTCTGCCGGTGAACAGAACGTGCTGGCCGACTTTGTCATCATGACCGAGGAGAGCGATCCGATGGACGCGTACAAGTATCTGGACAGCGTGTCTACGGGCAGGGGTAACCATATGATTCTTAACGGTTTCATAACCGACTGCCGGAGCGAGTGGACTTTCGAAGACCTTCTGGCCATGAAGCGGCAACTTCCACACGTCACCACCAAATACTATCGCCCATACATTGTGTTCAGCACAAAGGCGTCGATACCGATAAAGTACTCGGATCGGTACGACGCGTATTTTTCACCGGCCGCGACGATAGAATACAATGTGCGTTATCCCGAGACGTCCATGCTGTCGCTGACTGCGAAAGCGTTAAACGCCGACGGATTGCGAAAAACTCCGCCGGCCAAGTCCACTGTGGCCATCAACAACATCAAAGGAAGCATAGCAATGGTGGCGTCCGATTTCCACAAAGCACTGATGAAAGCGTCGTTGGGTACCACCTGTTACATGGAGATTGACGACGCCAAGCGCAAAGCTATAACAGACAGCGCCATAATGTCGTATAACAACGACACGACCCACTTTGAGGCGTGCCGCAAGGAGATGGTTGCCACTTTCAAGTTTGGCGACATGAAACCGATGGCCGACACCAATGTGTCCAAGGCGATGCAGTCGCTGTTGCGACTGTACAACATGAATGATCTGCTGCACGAGTATCATGTGAGCACCAGCAAGCCGTACGAAAGAGAACGAAACATTGACAGCGCACCTTTGGTGCATGACTACTTGCTCACCGTGTTTGGCGCCAATAATTACGAGAGTCCCGAAGTATGGAACTTGCGATTGTGGGCAGTGTTTGGTAACAAGCACGGCGCGTGTGTAGAGGACGGGGTGGTGATGGATCGCAAAACGGTCGAGAGGATACCGCCCATATGCTACAACGCGTGCATAACGGTAGACTTTACGTTCAAGACGACCAAACAGCCGGAAAGCGCCGTATTTGTGCCGGTACGCGAAAATATCGGTCGCATCAGTGAGGAAACGTTGATAGGCTGCCTGATCACGGAGGCGGAAGTGTACGTCAAGAACAGTCGGCACTGCAACATTGTTTTGGCTAAGATTGGCAACCACTATTACTATCTGCTGCACTTTCTGCCCAAGAAGAACAACACGTACACTGATCTGCGAGTGCGCTACATTCGTAACTCCAAAGTGATTACGGTGGTGATCACCGGTGTGCACTGCACCCGGGTGGGTGTCGGCACAAAAGTGGCGAATTCGTTTGGCCAGAAGAACATTTGTAGCATGCTGGACGACCTGTCCGACTGTTGGGGCGTCACCAGGGACGGCCGCAAGGTGCACGCTCAGATCATGTACAGCGACGTGTCCATCATCGGGCGCATAGCGTCGGGCCAGCTGTACTGTATGCTCACATCGCCGGACGTGGCGTTCGGCCCGAACAAGGAGATCATCGCGCCCATAGACTTGGTCATCCATTCGCTACACCCGTACACCAACATCAAAGTGATTGACGTGAAGGTGGACACACTCACCAACATCAACGGGTTCGACGCGCAAGCGTTGGGTTCGGTCAGTCTGGCGTTGCGGCAGGAAAAAGTGCTGGAAAAGGCGCTGCAAGTCATCAGTTTGCACGGCTACGAAGTGAAAATACTGGCATCCGAACAAGAGACTGAGCTTCGAAAACGAGACGATTACGAGAGCCGAGCGGCTGAGGAGGAGACGGTGCCCGAATTAGTCGACTTTATGATGCGCGCTGTAGACGCGTCAAAATCTCTTAAAACCATAGAGTAAGTATGGGCAAGCGTATGAGTGTGTGTGTGAGTCGTTTCGTCGGGCAGGCTAGCCGACAGACACGTTTCAAATCTTGCGGTCGGCTAGGTTAGTCGACAACGTATAGTCTCGATACCATCGTTTTAGCGGTAGGAGTAGACGATATGACGGCTAACCTAACCGACAGGTTCGATGTAATTATAGCTAGCCACCTTGTCGAAAAAAATACTTAGGCTAGGCGTTGTCTCAGACAGTATAATAGTTGTAGACTCTGCAGCAGTGACAGCTGCTTGTTGTTGGTGTCGGCGTTTAGACCGATTAGCGGCCTGTACATTATCATGTAGTTACTGTAGTATATCCACACTAACACCACCATTGTGATTGCAGCCATGATGGAGACGAAACAAGAGAGTGTGACGGACCATATCCAAGCCGCGCTAAGCGAGCTCGCCGTTCTGGGCATAGTGAAGAAAGTGGACAGGACACGGCGCACAGTGACTCTGGACGTACCGCGACTATATAGCATCGGCTACAGCATCGTGTTCGAGTCTACGCGCCCCGTGTTTGTGCGAAACGAACACATTGTCTACTTGTGGGATAGTATCGTGTACTTCGACGATACTATTCCTATGGAATCAATGTACTCATATTCTATGATGAAAATAAAATGCGAAGGACTGAGTCCGTGACAAAAGATTAAATGTATGTATGTTATTCTCTACTCACGGTATTCTGTCTATATTCACTATACTTTATTTTTAAAGGCGACCACAGTTACCACCAGTATGGCTAAATATAATATAATCAGTACGCATTTCACTATGGTGGACACGGACTTTTGAAACACAATTATCAGCAGAGAGATTGCCGATATACCCAGAACGATGGTCGGGTACAGTATCTCAGAGTTGTTTATCGATTTTATGAGATGTGAAAACTTGGAATCTTTGACTCCACTCGTATCAGAGACTGCAGCACCGCTACCGCCTCTCTCTTCGTCCGACAATACAGTGTCGAAATTTAACGCTTCGTCGTACGTCTGTTGGGGTGATTTGTAGTTTAATCTAGGCGCTCCGGTATGTACCGGATCCGGTTGACGTTTTGGCTTATTCTGCTGCTGCTGTAGCGACTGTAACTGTCTATTAGTCCTACTCATTACGGGCCGTTGCGGTGCTTTTTGTTGTTCGTCCGCGTCTTCGTCTTCGAACATCATGTTGTCTTTGAGCCTTTTCGGATCGCTAAACGCCGAATTGGGCGAAGCTACTATGATATTATTTGGAGCAGATACTTCTGTCATAGTGTTTAAGATAGCTATGCTACTCACGCTACTATTATGTTGTATACTACTTTAATACGTTCGCTAAACCTGCCACCATGATGAACGAACCGTTGACACTGACAATCGTACTGATTCTAGTCACCCTGGTATTGATCGTGGCGTCCGTTTTTATGGCGGAGAAACGAATGAAACCGCTACAGTATCGAGAACAGCCCATACCGAAGTTTAACGTGCGAGTGCAATATAATCCGTACCCTACCACGGTGGACCTGGGCAACAGGTACGACTGCAACGCCAAGAGTCTGCGCAAATGTCTGACGGACGATGTTACCACGCTGATGGGTTGCAAAGAGTTGACCGTACGCTGCCACCGTTTTAACGAGGATACGAATTTCCACGACAACGGTGTCGTGTCTGTCATTCCAAAGAACGTGGCGCCCAACGAAGGGTACGCGCTGTCGATTGGAACGATAGCGGACAATTGCAACCCGTTCCACGGCGACTTGGTATTGATATCCAACACGGTCGAGTCCGAAGACTACATACTGGGTTGTCGGTGTAAGAATCCCGGCTACATCGGCAACGAGAACGTGTTAGACTCTTGTAACACCGTGCACACATGCGGCGGTAAAATAGACAACATCGACCAGCCGCTGGAGAAGATCAACTGCGTGTGTGACGTGACAGAGACGTCCGTACGCTACAGCGACGGCCTGCCCGTGTGTAAACCGATCACCGTACTCGAGGCGAATGAGAAATTCGACGACTGGTCGCACATCGTACCCTGGAGTTCGGACCGGTTGATCGACAAGCGAGTGTACAACGCCACGGTGCGCGACAACCTAAAGACCAACCGCCTGTTGGATCCGTGCGCCAACTCCTTGACAGACGCCACCCAACCGATACCGGGCGCGTATTATAACGAAATGTTAAAGACATGCTCTTACATGGATTACGGTTTGCCGGTACGTACCGGCGCGCTTGAACAGAACAAGGACACAGCCACGTCGAAGACTATAGACGGAGCGTTGCCGAGTGGTCGCCACAAGTATCTGCGTATGATCGACAACGTTGGCGGCAAACGTAAGGTTGTCAACGTACGGACTACGGTGAATCTGAACCTCGACACCGGTGGGCCGAGCGATCAAGAGACGGAAGCTAACATAACGTTGCCGGCACCGTTGGGCATCGGCCAACGAGCCCAGTTCTTGCTGAGCACGGCCGATCAGATGCTTGGCGGTCGGTGTACGGGCGTGTGGCCCTACTACGACTGCGTGATGACCGAATACTTTTCTTGCAACGTGTTCGGTGTGCCGACATCCGGGTACCGTGCGCCTCCCGGCGCGTTTCTGTGGGCCACCGAGTACTGGGACAACGCCGAGCGCATGATGTCTTCAGGGATGGTCGGACAATACACCGGCCTGGTGTTGGACAACAAATATTTGGACGCCACCGGCGACACAACGCTCTACTACGGTATAAAGTTATGCCACAAAGACGAGGTAAAGTGCTACAACGGTATGCTTTCGTTCAACAACAAGGATGATTACACGCGTCATCGCAACATCTTGACGTGAACCGCAAGGAGTAAACATGGGTTTAAATTATTATACAGTGGTAGTATATAATACACACCACAACTCGTACTACAGTCGATACAGTTTTTTGAGGTAACTAGCTCCTGATACTCCTTCCTTGTTTTTTACGATAACTACCCATCAACTGTAAGTCAAAAATCTTAAGCATCCAAGTCCGGTGTCGACCAGTTGAATTTCTTCAACACATCGCACAGATGTTGGAACGTCGCCTCTTCCAGGTTCGGCTCGTACTTGCCGATAGCTTTGAGATCGTAGTTGGTCAGATCGTAAGTCGAACCTTTCTCTATAATCGTACTCGGACGTTTAGTCATTCTCACTTTAATGAGGTTGTTGTAGATCGTCTCGTGCATGGACGGGTCGGTCGGCTTGTTCGGATCGATCGGACGGTTTAGAATCTCAGCGATCAACGCGTAGTGTTGCGTGGACGTGGTAAACATCGGCTCGGCCAGATCGAAGCGTACGCCGTACGGCGCCAACGACTTGGAGATGAACATAAAGTCGGGCGTGCGACAGCCCGAATTGTCGTTGCACGTGTAGAAGCCGGCGTCCGCGATAGGCGACATGTATATGTCGGCGCCGAACACGATTTTACCCACATTAGACCAGATTTTTGATAACACATTGGAGTCGCCTGCGATTACGTAGTGCGTGACATTGTACTTGGCTATATATTGTTTGATATAATTCATGGCGCCGATAAAGGACTTTACCTGATCCGTGGACGTCTCGTACCAGAACGTGTAGTTGGCGATCAGCGCGTTCTTTTCGTCGAAAACGAACGGCATCAGTGTCAGCTTGGACAGGCTGGTTTTTGTCCCGTTCACCTCTTTCAAGATGCAGTTCTTCGGGTATCTATCTTCGATATATT
>JAWRYS010001220.1:0-128841 GCA_034769895.1 Magicicada septendecula | reverse complement strand
AACGCTTTCTCTCAGTTTGACGAAATTGAGGTTGAAACGAGCTATTCAATGCAGTAATGGCTGCTGTTTATAGTTTACAATTATACTCGTTCAAAATCTGGAGTCCTTTTGATTACAAGGAAAACATTCAGTATGATTACAATAAAAAAGTACACTACCTTACATTATTCGTACTTAAATAATATAAAGTGTGGCCACAATGTGTTCTGCAGTGTAGTAATATGTGTTTCAAAAGTTCGCAATCTAATGCGAAGTTATTTTTTAGTTAACAATTTTTCTATGTAAGTTTATTTTATTTAATCCTTGAAGGAAATTATTTTCAGTTCATAGTGAGAGTTCGTATAGATTTGAGAAATATTTAAAGTGCTTTTTATTCCTGGAATTTGGGTATTTAAATGATACTTATCAGTTCAGAAGGTTTGTGATAGATCGTTGTTCATTTGAAATGGAAAATTCATCAATTTTGAGTGATTTAGGCTGCTGGCGTCCTTTTCAGATTAGTCTTGGGAACTTCTTCTTTTAATTTTCATTTAAATTGTTCCTGGACATTAGTTAAATGTTGTTACTCTTCATCTCCTTCTCACTTGTATATGTTTTTGACTTTTGACTAGTTTTTTAACATTTTAAAGTAAAATTTATGCCATACAAAATTTTGCGTCCCTGCTATATAAGCGTCACTATACGAGTAAAGAGAACTAATGGAAAATTAGTAACCAACAGCTCGTTTCTATGGTTACCTATTACCTTTGATTGGCTCAGGCATGGTTTATTACCATTGTTATTATATTTGAATTTTTATTCAAAATTACTGTATATTTTCTGATTGCTTTTATACTTCTGTCTTCCTTCCTGAGTATTAAATATTATCACTACTGTTTGTCTTTCCGTTCAAAGATTAAATTAATACCTCATAAGGTTGTGTTCTATTAGATATTAACTTTTGTACAATTATGTTAACATTTGTTAATTACATATTTCTTTTAATTTAAGTTCTTATTGTAACATTTTTCTTTTAAAAAGGTTTACACATTATTCTTGGCTAGTTACTCGCCTTAGATTTATTAATTTCCTTGTGGATTTTATACAATTGTAATTATTTGTTTTGACAGTTGGGCATTTCAGAGGCACTAGTAGCCATTGATCATATTTACTGAATTTATATAAATGATGTCTCATTTTATTCTAATGTGTTTTGTTTTGTTATTATCCCATTTGTATGGTTCTGTTATTTTCTACATTAACTGATTTTCTAGTGTAATTAGATTTGTATTGTCTTAACTTCTTAATTATCTATTTTGCCTTTGTTAACAATATGGCTACCACTCCCTATTCTTCATCAATTAAAAACATAACATCTAGGCGTATGCTCTGTACAATTTCTTCAGTCATATCCTATTCATAAATATAATTACACAATTATTCAACAATTATTAAGTAAAGTTTGTTTACAACTCATTTCATTAATTACTATTTTTTGGGTGTTAAGCAATATCACACCTTTTGAATTTACTTAATTGATTTTCCCTTATAATCTGGGGTGTTTATTGATTACATTATTCGTACTTATTCCCTAATTAATCTCTACCGTCAATCCATGTTAACACTAGCTGTTTATCTTTTCATGGGATTCTCCCTTTTAATTACAATTGTTTACAATTAAACTTAATTTTCTTAAAATCCTTTCTTAATTAACAATGTCATCATCACCTTCCAGTGTTCATTTCTTATTACTAATTGTTTACATTTAATATTACCATTAACCATATATTTTTAATTATTAATTTGGTTCACTTTTAATCACATAGTGTTTCCTCATCACTCTTCAGTGTTTATCCCACATTATGAAGTGCTTACATCTAATTCTATCATTAAAACCTTATCCTTAATTATTATTTGTTTCACCATTAATCAGTTATTGTTTATTATTGATTATTAAGCGTTTTATTACCATAAATATGGTTTCTAACTATTTTGGGGTTTTACACTTTCACTATTGCACTCCTTAAGTGTTTCTTAGTGAGTAATCCCTATAATTGCTTCTCTTTGTCACTTTACTTTCTCACTTTCTCACTACCGTATTTTCTCGCATAATTAACGCACTTTTTTGACGAAAAATACCGGCGAAAATTTCGGGTGCGTAAATTATTCAAGGATTTCAGATATACCTAAATTTCATTTGAAATTTATTGACATTTAAAAGATACATTAAATATATTATACACAAAATCAGTTCAACTCATTGAAGTTATCGTCATTTGGCGTAAAATTACGGTTGAGTTTTCTTCTGAACAATCAAATAGAGTACATTAGGCAAGTTGGACACACAGTTTCTAGTACGGACACCGGAAAATATTCTTCCCGTCACGAGCTGATAGTACGACCTGAAGCAAAATACCATAAATATGAATTAACGAAAGTACTAACGACGTAAGTAATAATGACATACCTGCTAAAAAGGAAGAAAAATAATCTTACCTTTTATAGGCTACCGAGTTGGTCGTCGCCACTGGAACTGCAGGAAGAATTGGTGCTGCTATCACTGCTCACATCTCTCCATAAGAAGTCATCTTCAGTCCCGTCTAACGCATTCGAGATTCCCATCTTTTTGAAGCTCTTTTCAATCACCTTCGAAGAAATCATGTCCCAAGCACGCAATATCCACTCACAAAGGAGTTCCACAGATGGTTTCCGAATTTTGCCTGTTGGAGTAAGTTCGTGCACATTTTCCGCCATCCAGCACTGATAGAGTTTTCGCACATTGTCCTTGAATGGTTTATTTATCGAAACGTCCAAGTGTTGAAGTACTGATGTCAGTCCACCAGGAATCACGGCCAAATCGGTTTTCATGGTTTCCAATAATTTTTTAGTGTTTTCCGTCAGATGGCCACGAAAACTGTCCAACATGAGAAGAGCCGGGCACCGAAGGAGAGACCCCGCTCTATTTCCCCAAACCGTTCGTATACAGTCTTCTACGAGTGACGTGTCCATCCACCCTTTTTCTTGGACACGAACGTGGATCCCACGTGAAAATTTTACTTTCGGCATTGTTTTTCGCTTCAGGACAACGTACGGTGCAAGCTTTCTGCCATCAGCTGTTACAGCAAGCATTACCGTACACCGTTGTTTTTCACTTCCAGTAGTGCGCACAATAACACTCGATGTTCCTTTCGTATCGATTGTTCGACTTTGTGGCATATCGAAACTGATGGGCGTTTGATCTGCGTTTCCTATCTGGGAAAGCAAATATTTCTTCGCTTTCCGTTTCCTAATCACGAAGCGATGAAAATCAATGACTTTTTGGTCGAAATCATTCGGCATTCTTTGACATAAGGATGTTCTTTGAAGAGAGAGTCCATTTCTCTTCATAAATTTAATCACCCAGCCTCGGCTAACCTTAAAATTCGAGACACTGGTCCCATGTGCTGCAGCTATTTCTCATCCTTTAAAATACAGCATTTCGTAAGAAACGGCATATCCATCATTGCGTAACGAAATCACATATTTCAGAAGATACTCCTCTACTTGTGGAAACTTTTTGGACCGCGAAATGCTTTACGAGACTTGTTGGCCTCTTGAAGGGCAATTTTCTGTTTTCGCCAGTACCGCACGTTAAACTCGGACACAGAATATTTGCGGCCTGCTGCCCTATTCCCGTGTGTTTCGGCGTAAGCGATCACCGCAAGTTTATATGACGCAGTATTACTCGAATACTTGCTCATTGTGGATTAATGAATGACTTTGAGATCACAAAACATCCGTGTACCCGAAACACTCGTAAAATGAGTTTCTACCAGACTGGAATAGATCGTCACTAATCACGTCTTCGCTGATTCACTCACCGGACTGAAATACCGCAGTGAGTAATAACAGGAAGTTGCACGAGGGTTTGAAATGCGAGGTTGTGCAATAGAAAAGCTACTACTTGACATCTTTATTTCGAAACGGACCCGGAACTGCGTGATGAAATCATCGAGAAAGTGGGTGTGTCAAATACGCAAATATTTCTTTTATCCCACTTTGAACCCCCCAGAAATGGGATGCGTAAATTATGCGGGGGCGTTAATTATGCTAGAAAATACGGTATTTCTTTCTTTACAAATATTATACATAGTATTACTAAGGTTATATTTCTATAGAGTTTTATTACATCTAACTCTAATTCTTGGGTTAGTGTACTTTTCTTTTTAGTATATTACTTTGCTGGGTTTTGTTAAATCAGTTACATTAATTATTTAATTGATAATAATATTTATTTCTGATATTGGATAATCATTGGCTTTTTTCCCAATATTATACTTGAGTGTACCATTTTTCCCTTACATATTTGGGGTGTTTCTTATCCCTTGGTTTCACTTTATTTCCTTTACACTTGATTAGTTTCATTTTCATTTTTCTTCTTCTCCTTCATTTTCAATTGGCTTCATTTTAATTTGGTTCTCCCCTTCTCGTTTGGTTTTATTTCATTTGGTTGTATGGATTCGTTCACTTCCTTCAATTGTCTTTATTCTTATTTGGTTTTGGTTTTTTCCCTTCTTCTTTGTTTTCCTGTTTGTTTGGTCAATCACTTGGGTTAGGTCATGTCGTCGTTTGTCGTGTCATTGTCTTTATATTTTATTTATATTAAACATTTTATTTTATATGAAGTATTATTTTATATTTAGAATCATATTTTTCATCCCTGGTATTGGGGTGGCTTATTTGTGTTGTAACATAATATATATATATATATATATTGTAATAAAATATATATATCTAAGGTGTTATGATGCGACGATGATGCCTCACGTTGCGAGCGTCAATTTGTAAAGAAACCAATATGTGCCGGTGCTAGCGAAAATGTCCGTCTTATTCAAACCCCACTGTTGTAATCAATTTAGTAACGAACTGCTTGTTAATTATGTGAGGACGTATGTAACAATGTATGATACCAGCTGGAGACGTCAAATTATAAAGAGATCTTGTCTATGAGTGTAATTAGTTATAATAGACTCCGGTGTAACAAACGCCAAGTAGTACGTTGTAGGTAGCGATTCGTAACAATTAAAATGCTGTTACCTGATTTAATTAATATGTTATTAATTAAATATACCTTGCGGTTGTGACCAGTGAAACCCTCAGGATACAGATTATTAAGTCCACAAACTTAGAATTATATTCCTGAATTTATAATGGTATTATTCTGTAGACTTAATTTAATCCTCAGTGGTTGTTTAATATGAGCAATTTATATGGAGTATTTACTGAATGTAAGTGGTTTTTGTCTCAACCCTAGTCCCTCAACGATAAAAATTCCATTCAAATTTAGTATGGCAAAACCCGTTAGTTCAGCAATCTCCCGTCTCACCAGCTGCAAACTTCGAGCGCTGTTATTATAAATATGTGTGCGTATAGGTTAGTTATTCTGAGTGTTTGTATCAATCTGTTAATAAATTATTACGCCAATTACATATAGTATTTTCTCTGCAATGATTAAAACGTTATCTCATACAACAAATGTACTTTATTTATTTTTCTCTGGTATTTAACCAGTTACGTTGTCTCAGACAAACAATAAGACAATACAATCGACTATCCCATCATGTATGGATTCTTAATTATTCGAATTCTAATAAGAAAAACATATATACATTGAAAATAATGACAAATAATTCTTATACCAGGGTTCGTGTAGTTCTTTGAACCATTAGTAAGGCCAGGTAAAACGCATAATTAAGGTTGTTCAATTTACAAAATAATATTATTTACTTAAATTACAATGGAATGAAAATAAGTTGTTTTTTACCAAATCGACGAAACTTCGTTAGGCGGTGAACGTTTGTCAACAACGATCAAAATCCAGTTTATATCGTCTTCATCCAGTGAAACTGCTCTGATTTTCAATAAAATTGATGGTGGTGTGTACTGGTAACCCCTTATGAGATCTTCTGGCTTCTATTCTTCTTTTGCGGTCTTCACAAGTCTTGGTCCCAGTGAATTGGAATTAGGATCTCAGCTTCTGCTGCCAATGAAGGTTATTTCGTCAACCGAATCTTCTGTATTTCCAAATATTTCCGTTAATTCAGACTTCAACTCTTTATTGGTCTTCAATTTATAGCATGAATTGGTTTGATACCAAATTCAGCGGAATTGTTTAGTGAATGAGGTGAGACGCTTTCAGTTCTTTTTTTATTGTATTCATTGATAATTTATAGGGTTATTTAATTTGTATGATTCATTAACATTCCAGTATAATTGTTTTGCAAAAATGCTTTTTCAATTAGGATATATATTTTCTTTATATTTATTCATATATTTTTAAATATATCGGTTCATCTCAACCTAATAGCTTGTAACAATCAGTACCATCCATTCAAAATCAACAAGTTACTAAAAATCAGTTGCCCTAACAACCAGGTTTTCTATATATCCTTGAGCCGGCATTATAGAATATTACTACTCCTTTCCAATAAAATACTCCATGCTTGGATTAATATTGAATCACATAAAATTCTCCCCTAACCTTCCTTATTAAACAGTAAATGTTTTACTAGAGTTTCGTTGGACTGGGTTTACTAAAAAGGTATTAATTTCCTTTCACTAATATGGAATTTAGGCCTATAGATTCATTTACAACCATTATAACATTATTTGGTTTTTAACTTAATTTTCTTTTTTACCTGACCTACTGTACAATTAATTATTGATTACATAGTTAATTACATGAATTTTAATTTACTGGTGGTTATTTGTTTTTACATTAATCAATTGGTTCTGGAACCCTTTATTAATTTATGACATAATTGTCAGAACTACTTGTTAGACTTGAAACACTGGTCACACTCCTGATCCAGTTTATAAACATTAATTAGAACAACACAGTATCTTTCAATTTTATACAATACTGACAACTTAGTACCGTGCCTAACATTGGTAGCTATACTGTGCTGTATAAAAACAAATCTAATATAAAATATAAACATAATTATTGAGTAAGTATTATTATCAAACAACATCATTTCATTTTTAACACATTCAACATACAATATAAATATTCTGTAGACCTTAACATGTCACAGTACAAAACAAACATTTCATTACATCCAATCATTCATTAGTCTGGGTTTTATACATTTAATATCAGTCATTGCCTCCTTTTTACTTGAGGTCCTTCTCAAACATATGAACTATCGAACAACCTTAAGTCAGGGTATGGTCTTTGACCATATTTCATTCAGTCTTTTATGTAACGTTGGGGAACCTCAACTATGTTGCGTTACATAACACCCCCCCTTCGAAATAAGTTTATTTTGGTATAAACAAAGTTTAGCAAGAAATAAACTTCTAATTAGTATCTGGCCAATTGGTTTCCTATTTATAGTACTTTTATATTTCCCAATTATTCGTTATTTTAACGAATTTATCCATCATTTCTTCGTTCCTTCTTAAAGTCAATTATTTCCCAAGTTTAAATCTTATTTCTATAATCATTCTTGTGACATTCTTCATTAATTATACATTTTGGATCTGGTTTTATTTAATTCTCTATATTTATTTGTGAGTTTTCCCTCTAATATTTAATTTTCCTAAACCTCCCTAACATTATAACTGGAATCGAATCGGTGGTGCTCTATCGGCTAACCAATTACCGTCGTCCATTACATACTTTCTGGGATCAGAGGAACATCATCTCTGCCCAGTCAAATGATTGCTGGAATATTCTACAGTCAATCTTCATTAATAAACCTCGTAAGGTAGTCATCATGTGACCTTCAATAAAATAATAAATAATAATCATATTCTAGGGATTATTCACTGTACTTTAACTCAGATCATATTATTTCTTCATATTAATTCTTCCTTCTATTATACACTTTTTCTCTCCAATACTTGGCTATTTTATTGACATTTATTAATTGGGTTTTGTTTACAGATAATTCTTAACCATTAGTTTTTTTTTTCTTTTCTTGTGATCCTTTTGATGGTTCCATTTTGGCTTCTTTATTCTCTTGTCTTCATTGGCTCATATTCCTTTGTGATCAATACAGCTGGTTATGAGATTTTGGTCAGTACTATACATTACATTATGTAGCTATATTCTTCTGGCACAATCATTATTATTTCTTTTACATTCTAAATTACATTTCTCACTATTATGTTACATTAGATAAACTCATTTCGTCTTTTGGTTTTGATGATTTTTATTAAGTTGAATTAGTGTAAAATTTTTTTCTTCTTTCATATCAGTTTAAAGCAATTTCTTCTAAATTGTATAGTAAGGTGTTCTTACTTATTTTTCGACTTTGGTTGTTCTTTTTATCTTCAAAATTCTCTTTCTTATATAACTCATAAATTGTTTTCTTAGATACTTGTTTGTAAGTTGAGCTTACTTCATTTTTTGAATTTTGGGGTATTTATTCTCTTTATTTTAAATCATACTGTTTCTGAATAATTATGAGTAAGTTGTTCTTACATCCTTTGGAATTTTGGGTTTTAGTCTCTTCATTTTATATTATATCGTTTCGAAATTACTTGAGTAAGTTGTCCTTACAGTTTCTTTAGAATTTTGAGTTTTAGTCTCTTCATTTTATATTATATCGTTTCGAAATTACTTGAGTAAGTTGTCCTTACATGCTTTTAGAATTTTGGGTTTTTTCATTAAATCACCTTGTCTGTATTAAGTTTATGTACATTTTTTTTTTCATATTTTTTCTGTCCTAGTTATCATTGTTGTATTTATTTTGTCATCAACCCTTTCATAGTATCGCTTAATTGAGGACTGGTTGTATGTACCCTTCTTCTTTAGTGTATGGGGATCCAATATTTCATAGGTATTATTTCCGTTATCTTTAATTACAGTATACGGTCCCGTGTACAATAGTAACAACTTTTTAGCAATGCCTTCCATTGTACTGGGCAATTCTCGATTCTTCAATAGTATCTTGTCTCCCACTAAGTATCGCTCCGGTTTTGGTTGAAATTGCTGGTATTTTCTTCTCGTTCTCTCGGTTCGTTCTAGTATATTCTCGTAAAATTTTACACTGTTAAATTTATATTCATCTCCGCTAGGGAATTGTATTAATTCCGCTATCTCTCTGGGTGGTGGTCTCTGGAACATTGCTGTATAGGGGGTCATTTCGATAAATTGGTGGTGTGATAAGTTTATGAAATCCTCTGCAGCTGTTAAATACTCGGACCATTTTCTCTGTTGGTTAAAGCAATACGTGCGTAGGATCCTCCCTACTTCCCTTAATACTCGTTCGGCCGGGTTGCTGCTCGGGTGGTATACAGATGTTTTATACGTCTTGATTCCCCTTTCCCGTAGAGTGTCTTTCCACTTGCTCCCCTTAAATTGTGTTCCGTGGTCAGTAATAATGGATTTCGGAGCTCCTACCTCACTAATGTAATTTTGACATATAATGTTTAATATCTTTTGCGTCGTCGCCCGGTTGATCGGGTATAGTTTCGTGAATCTGGTATAATGGTCGAATAGAATTATAAAATATTTATACTGGTGCCTTCCCCCACTTCACGGGAATGGGCCGCAAATATCGACAAATACTTTTTCTAATCTATTTGATGATGTGATTGGCATCATTGTGCCTTCCTTCCTGTGATTGTTAACTTTTACGAGCTGGCATATGTGGCAACGTTTAATCTGGTTTCGCACCTTTCTGTTAACATCCCTGATGTATACGTGTTCTTGGAGTGCTTTGACTACCTTCAATGCCCCCATGTGGCCATACCTGATATGGTAATCCATTATGAGATCCTTTTCTATATTTTGTGGTATAACAGTTTTCCAGGTGTTAAGTTTGTAATGCGTCTTAATGAATAGTATTTGTTGGTGTTCGCAGTAAAATTGTGTTATGCGGTCGTCTTGTTCTCCAAGCCTGTCAAAAATTTTTTTCAATCTGGGGTCCTGTTTCTGCTGTTGTTCGAGTCCTGTTATTATATTAGTCAGATCAGATCTATTACTGATGATATGGTATAGTTTAATCATGGTTTCTTTTTCCCCCTCAAACGTCTGGTCCCTGATATTGATCCGTGATAATGTATCTGCAATGATGTTTCCTTTTCCAGGAATGTATTCCCAATTTAGATTATACTCTTGCAGTGTCAGGCTCCACCTGGTCAATCTTCCATGATTCAACTTACAACTTTTTAGAAATGAAATTGACTGGTGATCAGTTCTGACGGTCGTCTTGTATCCTAAAATGTAGGTCCTGAACTTGTTACAGGAAAATACAACACTCAAAAGCTCTTTCTCCGTTACATTATAGTTTTTTTCACAACTATTCAAGACTCGACTAGCGAAACTGATCACTTGATGGTTCCCTTCATCATCCTCCTGATAAAGAACAGATCCCAAACTGACATCACTGGCGTCACAATTCATAAAAAATTGTTTATTGAAATTGGGGTGGTGTAACATTACTGACTCCAAAAATTTAGTTTTAATTAGTTCAAGCGTGGCATCTTGCTCTTCTCCCCACGTCCACTTGTCCTTGGATGATAATTGGCGTACAAATCTTGATGTTAATTCCGAATAATGTTCTTGAAATTTACGGTAATAATTACATATGCCGAGAAATGATTGGAGCTGTTTCCTGTTCCTTGGTTTTGGGAATTTTTGAATTGACTCAATTTTTTCTTGGGATGGGGTGATTCCCTGCTCCGACAAGTTAAATCCTAAAAATTTCACTTCGTTCGCTATCAATTTTGATTTCTCCAGCTTTAATGTAATATGGTTCTCCGACAGCCTTTTTAGCACTTGCTCTACTCGTTGACAATGGTCATTCCAATTGGTCGAAGTTATCAAAATATCATCCACATAGACTGTTGTATATTGGAGTGTTTCCTGTCCGAGGATTTGGTCCATGATTTTTACAAACACGGCTACTGAATTAACCAGTCCGAATGGCAACCGTTTAAACTGGTAATTTCGGCCTTCGAAAATGAATGCCATGTATTTGCGGCTCTCTGGATGGAGTTCGACTTGCCAGTATCCACAGACGGTATCCCACGTGCTTATGTATTTGATTCCATGAAATTTTTTAAGTATTTCCTCGATTTCCCCCGGGGATGTTCGGTCATTCACTATTACTTTATTGATTTCCCTTGCATCTAAGCAAATTCTTACTTGGCCACCTTTCTTCGGGACAGCGAGGATAGGGCTGGTATACGGTGAATAACTGGGTTCGATGATGTCCTCGTTTATTAATCTATCAATTTCTGCCCTCACAGCTTCCTTCAGTGAGTAAGCGACTGGGTATGATTTTTTGTTGAAATTTACAGGTTCTCGAAACTCTATTTTGCATTGGTAATCTCTTACCTTGCCAGGTATATTTGAAAATACATGGCGATATCTATTGTACACTTCAACTAACCGTTCCTTTTGCATGTTAGTTATTCCACCTTCAAATTTACGGATCTCATTAATTTTGTCATGCCACAGTTGCTCATCGTCCAACTCGTAAAAGATATTATTACTTGGTGATTGTTCCTGTTGATCTAAATTTCTTTGTATATGATATGTTACTCGGGTTGGTGTCGTACTGTCGCTGTTAACTAAGTCAGCCGTCCATTCTGTTTGATTGTTTTTTAATGATAATTTTGACCTGTTCATGTCAATGATAGCTGAATATTGTTTCAGCATGTCACAACCGATTAACATGTTAAATGGTAAGCCACTGGCTACTAGAAAAGTCATTGGGATTGTTTGATTGTTACTCGTTAACTCCAACCTTGCTTGTTTCCGGACCGTTCTATTTTGACGTCCCGTTGCCCCTATCAGTACAATGTTGCTTATTGGTAACGTAAGTATATGCTTCTTCCCTTCTTCAATTATTTTGTTTAGTTCTATTGCGTCGATTAGCGACACGTTAGCCCCAGTGTCTATCATAATTTTGGTTTGTACACTGTTGATCTCTGCCGTTATGTAAATTATTTCGTTACTATTCTTTCTTGGATTTCCGTCTTCTTCTTCCAACAACTCGTCCCTTAAATTTTTCAAGTAGTTACTACAAATAATCGTGATACATTTATTATTTTTACTGTGGTTCCTTATGTCGTTCAACCCGATAGAGTGGTTCAGTGAGGGTCCTGCTGGTGTTTTCACTGCCGTGTGATGTTTAAAATCGGCTCGGATTCTTCGTCTCCTCTGCCGGTTTGGTTCGTTTGACTTATTTCATTTTCTGTTGACCTGGGTTCCGGCCGTTGGCGGTCTTCTTCGTAATTAATCCGGCGGTAGTCCTCCTGACTCCGACTTCTGCCCCTATTAGTTCTAGTCTCCCTTCTATCGTTATTACTGTACTGGTTCCAATAGGTGTCCCTATCAAAACTTCGACGTCCTTGGTAGTATGTCCTCCCGTTATAATTGTCGTACGCCCCCACATAATTAACTCTTCTGTAGTTTTGGTTTTGGTTATTCGGGTTACGGTTACTATTATCATAATTTCGGTTGTTCGTGTTCCGATTCTGGTAATTTGGGTTATACGACCGGTTATATTGGTTGTTCGGAATACTCTGTCTATTCCCGTAATTGTTTTCGTTGTTCCTTGGGCTGTTGTTGTTATTTTGCCGTTGGTACGCCTCATTACCATAATTACCAGGCCTGCCATTATAGTTCGTTCGGTTATTCGCCTCATGACTGTTATGGTTATTGTTTCTATTGTTATAGTCTGGGAAATCCCTGTTCCCGTACTGGTCGTTTCTCTGACGACTCCTTCGATAGTGTACTTCACGCTCGTGCTCTTCCAATAGCGTTGACATAGCCTGTATAGTTTTTATTTGTCCACCCGATCGTGCTATTGATATACCGTTATCATAGTGGTATGCTAACCTGGTGACGAGAATTTCCTCTGGGATTTTTGGTTCAAGATGTCTTGCCAAACATACTTTTCCCAGGAAGTAGGCGGTAAGTGTTGTTCCCCTGCTGGCGTCATATCTTCCATAACTGATGCTCTCCCTCACTACGTTCTGGGTGGCGTCTGACCAGTATCTGGCTTTAAAAGCTATTTTAAATTCTTCGTAGCTTCGTATCTCGTGCCTGGTGGCTGTCCACCAGTTATCATAAGTTTCTTTAAAATGATCGTCTAAATAACGACGAATTATTGGCCACCTGTTTTCACCGGTTCTCATAATTTGTTCGCCGACCCGTTCCAAGAATTCCATTGGATTTCTCCTGTATGTCTTAAAGTTGATGGTCTCCCGGTCGTCTATATGTTGTGTATATGGGACAGTGATCGATCGGTTGTCAACTGACCGTTGTAGGTTCTCGATTCTATCCTGGTTACGTTGTCCTTGCTCCTGTACTTCGTTCATGATCGTATCTAAATTTCGATGCTGGTTTCCGCAATCAGTTCGTATTGATTCCATTTGAATTCGGTTTTCTTCTTCTATATGGCCTAGCTTGACCTCTAGTTCAGCTCTATTTCGTGTAATAACTTCATCGGTCGCTTTCAGTTTTCTATTTGTTTCCGCGATCTCCTGTTTTCTTTCGCCGTCGTTCTTAACTACCTTCTGGCTGATTGCCTCACTAGCGTCCTCAATTTTCTTATTGATAACTTGTCTTAATACTTCATTCTGTTTTTCAACATTTTCCCTTATTTCCTGGTTAGAATGTTCAATTCTTTCATCGATTCGTATAAGATTATCCTCATTGATTTTCTCAAGATCTGCTTTCATTCGTTTATTGTTTTCCTCAAGTTTTTCGTTCATTAGTTTGTTATCGTCTTGAATCTGTCTCAAATTCTCGTCATTCTTGTCAAACTTTTCATTCATCTGCTTGATTAAATTTTCGCTCAAAATTTCGTTTTGTTTTCTTGAGTTCTCATTAATACTGTCTATTTTATTTTCCAGCTTCTCATTGATTTGTCTAAAATCGGCCTTCAATCGTTCATTATTTTCATTTATGGTTTGCCTTAAAAGTTCACTAGTACTTTCCTTAATACTGTCTATTTTTTCAGAGTTTTCTTCAAATTTTTTATTTAATTCTTCCTTCTGTTTCCTGGAATCTTCTTTGATACTGTCTATTTTTTCATTAGTTTGTCTATTATCTTCTTTGATTTGTCTAAAGTTCTCCTTATTTTCCTCATTGACTTGTTTATTGCTTTCCATTATAATCCTCAACATCTCCTGCATACTCATGTCTTCCTTTCGGGCAGATTTATTTGGTTGATCCCCTTGGGCATCTTCTTCCACTATTTCCGTTTCCGTATCCCTAACTATTTCGATTTCTTCTGTATCACCTGTCTGTTGATCCATTTCACTGTCCGTGACTAATTCTATTTCTTGTTCCTGTCCACCTTCTTCCTTCTCCTTCTCTTCTGCCCTCTTCTTCGATCTGCCTCTGGTCTTCTGCATTCCTGTGCCTCTAATGGTTGCCTGCTCAAGTTAAGTAACAAATAATATGATTTTTTACTTAACTAAAGCCCACTCGTTGAGCGCCAATTTGTAATAAAATATATATATCTAAGGTGTTATGATGCGACGATGATGCCTCACGTTGCGAGCGTCAATTTGTAAAGAAACCAATATGTGCCGGTGCTAGCGAAAATGTCCGTCTTATTCAAACCCCACTGTTGTAATCAATTTAGTAACGAACTGCTTGTTAATTATGTGAGGACGTATGTAACAATGTATGATACCAGCTGGAGACGTCAAATTATAAAGAGATCTTGTCTATGAGTGTAATTAGTTATAATAGACTCCGGTGTAACAAACGCCAAGTAGTACGTTGTAGGTAGCGATTCGTAACAATTAAAATGCTGTTACCTGATTTAATTAATATGTTATTAATTAAATATACCTTGCGGTTGTGACCAGTGAAACCCTCAGGATACAGATTATTAAGTCCACAAACTTAGAATTATATTCCTGAATTTATAATGGTATTATTCTGTAGACTTAATTTAATCCTCAGTGGTTGTTTAATATGAGCAATTTATATGGAGTATTTACTGAATGTAAGTGGTTTTTGTCTCAACCCTAGTCCCTCAACGATAAAAATTCCATTCAAATTTAGTATGGCAAAACCCGTTAGTTCAGCAATCTCCCGTCTCACCAGCTGCAAACTTCGAGCGCTGTTATTATAAATATGTGTGCGTATAGGTTAGTTATTCTGAGTGTTTGTATCAATCTGTTAATAAATTATTACGCCAATTACATATAGTATTTTCTCTGCAATGATTAAAACGTTATCTCATACAACAAATGTACTTTATTTATTTTTCTCTGGTATTTAACCAGTTACGTTGTCTCAGACAAACAATAAGACAATACAATCGACTATCCCATCATGTATGGATTCTTAATTATTCGAATTCTAATAAGAAAAACATATATACATTGAAAATAATGACAAATAATTCTTATACCAGGGTTCGTGTAGTTCTTTGAACCATTAGTAAGGCCAGGTAAAACGCATAATTAAGGTTGTTCAATTTACAAAATAATATTATTTACTTAAATTACAATGGAATGAAAATAAGTTGTTTTTTACCAAATCGACGAAACTTCGTTAGGCGGTGAACGTTTGTCAACAACGATCAAAATCCAGTTTATATCGTCTTCATCCAGTGAAACTGCTCTGATTTTCAATAAAATTGATGGTGGTGTGTACTGGTAACCCCTTATGAGATCTTCTGGCTTCTATTCTTCTTTTGCGGTCTTCACAAGTCTTGGTCCCAGTGAATTGGAATTAGGATCTCAGCTTCTGCTGCCAATGAAGGTTATTTCGTCAACCGAATCTTCTGTATTTCCAAATATTTCCGTTAATTCAGGCTTCAACTCTTTATTGGTCTTCAATTTATAGCATGAATTGGTTTGATACCAAATTCAGCGGAATTGTTTAGTGAATGAGGTGAGACGCTTTCAGTTCTTTTTTTATTGTATTCATTGATAATTTATAGGGTTATTTAATTTGTATGATTCATTAACATTCCAGTATAATTGTTTTGCAAAAATGCTTTTTCAATTAGGATATATATTTTCTTTATATTTATTCATATATTTTTAAATATATCGGTTCATCTCAACCTAATAGCTTGTAACAATCAGTACCATCCATTCAAAATCAACAAGTTACTAAAAATCAGTTGCCCTAACAACCAGGTTTTTTATATATCCTTGAGCCGGCATTATAGAATATTACTACTCCTTTCCAATAAAATACTCCATGCTTGGATTAATATTGAATCACATAAAATTCTCCCCTAACCTTCCTTATTAAACAGTAAATGTTTTACTAGAGTTTCGTTGGACTGGGTTTACTAAAAAGGTATTAATTTCCTTTCACTAATATGGAATTTAGGCCTATAGATTCATTTACAACCATTATAACATTATTTGGTTTTTAACTTAATTTTCTTTTTTACCTGACCTACTGTACAATTAATTATTGATTACATAGTTAATTACATGAATTTTAATTTACTGGTGGTTATTTGTTTTTACATTAATCAATTGGTTCTGGAACCCTTTATTAATTTATGACATAATTGTCAGAACTACTTGTTAGACTTGAAACACTGGTCACACTCCTGATCCAGTTTATAAACATTAATTAGAACAACAGTATCTTTCAATTTTATACAATACTGACAACTTAGTACCGTGCCTAACATTGGTAGCTATACTGTGCTGTATAAAAACAAATCTAATATAAAATATAAACATAATTATTGAGTAAGTATTATTATCAAACAACATCATTTCATTTTTAACACATTCAACATACAATATAAATATTCTGTAGACCTTAACATGTCACAGTACAAAACAAACATTTCATTACATCCAATCATTCATTAGTCTGGGTTTTATACATTTAATATCAGTCATTGCCTCCTTTTTACTTGAGGTCCTTCTCAAACATATGAACTATCGAACAACCTTAAGTCAGGGTATGGTCTTTGACCATATTTCATTCAGTCTTTTATGTAACGTTGGGGAACCTCAACTATGTTGCGTTACAATATATATATATATATATATATTTATTAACAAGTTATTGAAAATAACTTTGAAAACATGATACAATGATTACCAAAGCTGTCACAACACAATTCAGTTTCTTTCCACTGTGTAATTTCTTCCAATCCCATTCAGTATTTACATTTATTACAAAAAGTACACAATTCAATCTGTAATTTTTTTTAACTCCATTTAGCATTTAATATTTATTAACAGTGTGGGTTGTTAAGTTTTTGGGTAACTAGTTTCAGCATGAAGCTAATGTTATAACTACAGTTGTAGAAGACAATCTCTGTTCAGACAAATTTAAATGCAAAGCTGTGGAAAGGTCATGAAAAAATGTAGTAACTAATTTTCATTGTGTTTATATAGGTGTATCTTGTTTGGACAGTGTATGTTACAGTAATGTGACATATTTTCCTGAATTTGTTTTGAGTAGTAAGTTGGTTTTAGAGATAAAATAATGTGTAAAAAATGTGGCCGTAAGTACAATTTAATGATCCTTGAGCCACAGGTTGCCAAACATAGCTGTTGAAGACTTTTGTTGTAGTCATGATGACAGGGTAGTACAGTGAAAAAGCACTTGCTTCTTTACATGACTTCCCGTCAGTGGCGGCTTCAGGGGGGGCCATGGCCCCCCCTGAGAACCTGAGACACTTTTCCTAACTCATTATTTAGACGATCCAAATGGGTAAAAATATTAGTGGATATGACAAAAGTTATTACGGTTAAAACTATATGTCAGCGTGGCCTTATTAAAGGTGGCCTTCACTGTGGTCTCTACCCTATTTCATAATTTATAAAGCACATTTTTGTTCTATGAAGCCAGAAGAGTGAGCGTGAGGAGTATTGTACTTAGTTTTGCCTGATCTGGTGCCGTAAACGAGGCGGTTTGCGACGCCGTAAATACCGTTCTAGACACCTACAAAACCTCGCCACTCGAACAGCCTTAGAGGTTATTTACTGGGGGACATGCTTATTATCCATAAGGATAGATTGTATGTATAAAGGCGGAAATAACAAAAAATTACTGGGGGAAGTTGTCAGCACTGATTTCCCACCAGGGTTAACTCCACCTCCTCCACAAACACTATTGTGTTGACGCCATTTGTAACAAGTGTGCTAGGTTTTCTGATCATAAATAGCTTTACGTTTAAGAACACAGATATTTATTTACAGTTTACAGTACAGTTAGGTACAGTTTAGTTTTGTTGTGCTCAACAAAGGCCGATAAACTAAAAAATGGTGAGTACAGCCAGTGTACAGTACTAAATTTTGATCAGTCATCTAGCGAACAGGGTTATGTCTTACTTTCCTATTTTTTATTATACTTAGGCCTACTAGAATTAATGTTTTGTAACTGTGAAAATGTTCTGCCTGTGTCTGTCCGAAGTAGTGTAAACTAAACTACTGGACTGATTTTTAGTAAAATTGGACATGCAGTTGTTATTTGTGAATATCTTGGAGGCTTTTAGCGAATTTCCTTTAAAAATTCAGTTATTACCTTATGTGGTGATGTCATGGCAATACAGTACACTTTCGCTAATCCGAACTAATAAAAACCGGGAGGGTTCGGATTAGCGAAAAGTTTGCATTACCAAATGATCAAATATAATACCGTATTAATATTGTTGGAGTTCATCGAAGGCTAATAAATATTCTTAGCCAAGAAATTACACATTTTTTAATTTTGTCATCGCCATCAAAGAACACGGTTCTCGCCATATGTTTCATGTGTTAAGAAATACATATGTAATAAAGAAAAAAATATCTTTCTTATAGATAATAAACTTTATTTAGCATATATATTTAACATTTTACTGTACATAAATACTATGATTAAGCAACGTATTTACATTTTAAGAAAAACGATTTGATATATAATATATGATTATAAAAAAATTATTTTACAGATTTTTATTTCCTTCCAAATAATTATAAAAATCTTAAATAACTTAAATTAACTTAAATAAATTAAATTAATAAGTTCAATTTTTATACAACAAACTTTAATTAAAGAACCACCTAAAAAGTAAGGTTAACTTTTTGCTATTGTCATACCTATGGCCAGAACTGAATAATTGGTCTATTCGATAACACAGTTATGGCCACCAATTTTTACAAAAATATAAAGGAATAGTACATGCAGAATTATTATTAACTTAAAGTTTATTTTATGTTGAACATGCTGAAAATCTTTTTACTATCATAGCACTGCTTATTTCAATAAATTTCACAAATTACTTACCAGGTTTCCTTAGTATCCAAAATAAGAAAATGCAGGTTTCAGAGCTGTTTGTTACTAAAAAAAAATTTATTTCTTTTAAAATAAGAATATCTGTTACAAAATTTCTGCGAAATACGAGCAAATAGATAACAGAACATAATTATGAAACTTTCGAGTTTTTAACACTATTCGATATTTTTTTAATTAACGAAATACTCCCAGGTGGCATTCACTATAGAGGTGGCATTCACTGTGGTCTCTACCCTACCGACATTCGGATTTACGAAAGTGTACTGTAGTTAAGCCGCCTACACTGTGCGTTCACAGTTCCACACACTGTCAGTCTTATTTCCATTAATCAATTCGTCTTATTTTTTATTGCTATCATTTCATTTTAAAATTTTTTATTTGTTTTTTTTTTTTTTAATTAGGAAGGATACAATTAGGTATAAATAAGGATTATGCTAGGTGGCATTTTTATATTTTCAGAATATGTCTACAGGAGTTAAGAAACGGAGATGCAAAGACCAATTGACTCCTTCTTTGG
This sequence comes from Magicicada septendecula, assembly GCA_034769895.1. Classification (NCBI taxonomy): domain Eukaryota; kingdom Metazoa; phylum Arthropoda; class Insecta; order Hemiptera; family Cicadidae; genus Magicicada; species Magicicada septendecula. The sequence continues at coordinate 109,114 of JAWRYS010001220.1, read as the reverse complement.
AATGTTGTCAAAGCAATCAACTCAGACTGGTGTGGTTGGTGCTCCACCGATGCCTAGTACGTCTTCAGCAATAGTGAAAACTATTTGACTACCAAAAGTGTCTCGCCAGTTGGAACTGAAGCTGGTAGTAGCCATCCTGTTCTGAAAGGAGTAGCTCATACCAAAATCAAAGATATTACTTCTAACCTAGCAGGCGAATTAGTAACTCACGATTACGACATAGGACTCTACGTTGGAAAATCTGTGGATAAGTTTACGAAATTTGGTCTTTTACAACACCATTGGGAGCCCCCCAAAGACTACAGTTTTCCTTTTTCAGTCCACAATAAAAATGGGAAATTTGTCAAGCGTTTTTTAGGGAGAAATCATTTAGAAAGCAAACATTGGCTTGTGTTTTCTGATATACAGAAGGGTCTCTACTGTAAATACTGCGTACTTTTTGCACATGAGTATTGTGGCCATAATAAAGGAGTGCACTTGCAATCTCTTGTGACTAAGTCTGTGACCTCATTTGCGAAATTACTTGGTAAAGATGGCTGCCTGGAGACACACGAGAAAAATGCATACCACAGAGAGAGTGTGGAAGCTGGGAAAAACTTCATTAAAACTTATAAATCTCCAGAAGAAGCTGTTGTTAATAAAGTGATTACTCAGCGCTTACAGCAAGTTCAAGAAAACCGTGAGCGGTTGCGTCCCATAATTGAAAGTATTATCTTTTTGGGACGACAAAATATCCCCCTTCGTGGACATCGAGACGATGGTAACCTCCACCTCCAAGAAGATCCAAGTCCCGTAAATGAGGGAAACTTCAGGGAGCTCTTAAGGTTTCGTATTTCATCAGGTGACCACATACTGAAAAAATACCTTGATAACTCATCTGCACGGGCAACATACATTGGGAAAAACACCCAAAATAGCCTGATTGAATGTTGTGGAAAGGAAATCACACGTGTCATATTAAATAGAGTGCGACAGTCTGGCTGTTTTAGCATACTATTTGATGAAACCACAGACATATCCCACACTGAACAACTGTCTCTTACTTTGAGGTATGTTTATAATGGTTTTATTCGTGAAGACTTCATCACATTTATTGATGCATATGATGCCATCCAAGATAAGGAGGGAAATGAAAATGGCGTACAACTTGAACGCAAATTAACAGGAGAGGTACTTGGAAAAATTGTTGTAAATATCGTCAAAGAGTTGCTCCTTGACGTCAACAACTGTGTAGGCATTGGGACAGATAGTTGCAGTGTAATGTCATCTGAGCTTGTTGGCGCTGTCTGTGAAATACGTCGTGAAGCAACACATGCATGCTGGTGTCCTTGCTTAAATCACGCATTGAATAACTCGCTGTCTAAATCAAACAACGTAGCACGTGTCCGAAACTCGATTGACATAATGAAATCAGTAACATCATTTTTCAATATGTCTGCAAAGAGAAATGGCGTTTTACGTAAGTTTTTGGAAAAGAGAAACGATGATTTAGGTATGTTTTTGGGGAAACAGTTACCGGGGCTTTGTGAAACACGTTGGGTGGAGGTGCATGATACTGTGCTCAAGTTTCGTGAAGCTCTTCCTTATCTGATTGAAGCTCTGGAATCAATTTCTGGCTGGATGGATTTGACTACTTCCTCCAACGCAACTGCACTGATCACCTCCCTGTGTGATGTACAGTTCATTTCGGCAATGATTTCTTTGATCGATGTATTGAAACATACACTTCCACTGAGCAGAAGGCTCCAGACTCCGTCCCTTGATTTAAGAAAAGCTTCTGACGCTATTCAGGATACACTTTCTGTACTGAAAAAGAAAAGGCAAAAGTGTGACGAGACATTTTCTGAGGTGTTTTGTGAAGTCAAGGAATTGTGCTCTCAACTCGGAGTTGAAATAAAACTTCCTCGCGTAACAGCACGGCAACAACATAGACCAAATTACACATCAAACACGCCAGAAGAATATTACAAGAAATCTACATACATACTTGACAATGTGATTGCAGATCTCATTTCAAGATTTCCCAAAGACTCATTGGATTGTTTTGGACTTCGTGTATTGATTCCAACTGTTGTTGTTAAGGACAATCCCAAGGACGGTGCCAGTGATGTACACAAAGACCTGGACGAAGAAAATATGCAGCTCCAAAACTTGATCGACAAATTCGCACCCATACTTGGGCTAAGGAAAAGCGATGGGTATCTGGTAAATAGTGAATTCGAACTTTGGCGGGAAAAATGGGAAAGGGAAAACAGATATAAGGGTAAACTTCCAGCAACCGCTATTGAAGCGATGGATGCTTGTGATAAGGACATGTTTCCATCGATTTACTCCTTGTTAAAAATCCTGGCAACTCTTCCCGTTAGCGTGGCGTCTGCTGAGAGAACTTTCTCCACCTTGCGTCGTTTGAAGACGTGGCAGAGGGCAAGGATGGGTGAAGAAAGATTGTCCGGACTATGCCTGTTACACACTCACAGAGACATTGAAATTGACGTAGACTCAGTGATTGAACGATTTGCAAACAGTGGAAATAGGAGGAGAATAGATTTTGTTGTTTAGGTTTAAGCTTTTAACAAACTTTTATTAATGTGTTACTATGTATTGTTATTCTCGTGTTTGAAATAAATAAATAGTATTATAAACATGTATTTCAAGTTTAATTCCTATATCCAAGCTTTGGGTGTGACCGTTTATTAGCTTATTTAATTTTGAGGGTTTTAAGGGTAAACTGCCCTTAAAATTAAAATATGTTTTAAATGAAAAAAACGCCTGGACGAATTACAAAACTGATCCAGACTTTTTTACTGATTATGGCATATCCTATGTATTTATAGGAGAAAGAATTAGGCGAAGTTGTATATAAAAAGTACCAGATTTGCTTATACATATGTTTCATTACATAACAAAATGACGATATATTTCACTGAATTAATTTAAAAACACCATCGAATCAGGAAATATTTTCAAAAAGTAACTCATTTAAATCATATATTGCAATCATAAAATGCCACTTCTAAAGTCTAAATTTGCAAAAATTTTGAGGGAGCGCCCCCGCCCCTCCTCTGCTGGGGGTATTCCATACCCCCAGGCTTCCCCGTATGGCCCCCCCCCGAAAAGATGGTCTGAAGCCACCACTGCTTCCCATGCTGTGTTGTAGTTCAAGGTCAAGTCAATCCAACTCCATCTACCTACTGCTTCTGGGACAAACAGCCAGTATGACTGGACAGCAGAAGTCAAGTCAGTAACAACTGACATGTAGGCCTACATGTGAACAAAAAAACACCTACTGCATTCATGCAGACTTATTTCCCTCTAGCATTCGTGTGGCAGAAGTTATGCTACAGCTATAGGGTACAACAGGCCATGGACCTAAACGTTGGGGCAGTATAAATTGTAATCATTATATTATATATAATACAATCAATCTATTGTAACAACAAAACTTAATTTGATTATAATAGAGGAAATGTTTGTTTAACTTGCACCATTTCATTCAGAGCCAAAATAAAATGACACTTCAATTATAAACATGTACTTTTCATTTTTGTAGCATAAAATATGAATACAAGTCGTAAATGTAAAATACAAAATCACAGTAAATGTAAAATACACGTTATTTTCCATTAATTTGTTTTGATATATTAAAGGTACTGGGTACAGTTGCACTTCAAAAATTATTAGAGAAACTAACAAATTTTTAAAATCTAAGTGAAAATATGCTATTTTAAAATAATTAAAAAAACATTTTGATTATTAGTAAAAATTTAAGCAACATGATATTATATATATTTAAACAGTTGATTTTCGATTTTTGTTTGTATTTGTAATGATATGGATTTTAAATATTAATTTAATTTATATTATAGGCCTTAATATATTATATTTGTATAATATATAATAATATATATATATTGATTTTTATTAATAGTATTATTTATTTACTATTATTTTCTAATCATTTCAGTTGTATATGTCAATAGAACAGTGTTCATGTTCAAATGAATCTATCCTTAAAAATATTTTCCAATATGTGGTGACGAATAACAAACAGCATTATGTGGGATGTCTTTATACTTCAGTCATGGTGTTGCATCTTCCAAGTGCCTGAAAAAGTTAAAATATTTTTTCATCTAAAAACGTTTAAATATAAAACTGTCTGGCTAGTCTGTATCAGATATATTTATATAACTAAATAAGATGATTAAAAGGCAACTAACTGAACTGATAGTTAATTAAAATCTAATGAAAATTAGACTTGTGTTAAACATTATCTATCCTGAAGATTAAAGATATACAAATGTAATATACAAATACAATGATAATATCCTGGAACAATGATAATGGATGTTTTGGTAAGAAAATGCTTATACCCCATTAATGTTGACTACTAATAAACAACCTTGTACCCTGCAATGCAAAATTATAATGTTTTAAATATGTATGTAACATTTGGGATACTACAATCGGCATTCCTAGTGAAACATTGTTTAGAAGAGTTCACAAATGTACATGTTCTATAATTACTTCTGGTGATGTTCCTCTGATTATCTTTTTGTCAAGTCTTTTGTATTCTGTATAACCGTTCTGATGTATGTATTATATGGAGTTGTGATTGATTTGTGGAAATATATTTTTTTTATTTTTCTGTGTAAAAAAATACACAAATTTAATTTTAAATGATCATGAATTAGTCATAATTGTTAAGAAGTTGGTGGGTCTTAGATCTTAGGAAAGTATGTTGTATATTTTCTTTAAAGTTACATGTTTTCATCTTATAAACTTTTTCCTGCTTCAGTCAAGTTTTAAAATTATATATTTTTTAAAGTAATGTTCAACAGTTTCAATTTTTTGTAAAGTATAAAAAGTTGTAAAGTGGATTTCAGTAATGACAACAGATATTTTTGTGGAAGAAAATGTACAAAAATATTATTCTACTTGGTTCGTATTAAAGCTATATAATAAAGTAAAATTAATTTCCCTGATGATTTCAAGACATTTCCCTGATATCCGGAAAGTTCAGAAAGATTACACACATTTTTTAATAATTATTTTTTATTAACTAGGCCTACAATACATTTATATTAAATGTAAGATGTAAAACACAATTGTTAAACATGGAAACATATACTTAAAATTTAAATATCAAAAAACAAACATTGTTTTGATTATGTAAAACAAATTAATATGTAATTATTATTTACAGAAACACTAGTTATTTTTTATTTAAAGAATCTTCTAAACGCCTAATTTTCAAACTGATTTCTTCTTCTATTTCATTCAAGAAACTTTTCCCTGATCTTGTAACTTTCTAATTTCATTTTTTATTTTTAAAAGGTATGGGCCATTGTTTTCATGCTATTTCTTATTCTCTTTTACTTTCTCTTGATACTGCTCATATTTTTCCTGGCAGATTGTACAGCAGTAAGCATTTTTTGAGCGATTTTAACATTTTTGAAGCCACCATAATACTTAAGAGCATCACATACAATGCGCTGAGCAACAATACTGTCCTCTTTTTCATTTTCTGTTAATAGGCATTTGGTTACTGAAACCTGACTCAGCAGAGGCATTACCATGTGAAACAGTTAGAGCCAATTTAACAACTTCCCATAGTTCATAATATTTGGGATTTTTGTATAAAAAAGATGAATAGAAATCATCAAATCTCATTTCAGTTTTCTCTTTGTCATTGATACAGCCGTTACAAAAAAATCAAAGGTGTCTTTTGCTCTTGCCAATACTTGACCGATTACTTATAATTACAGGATCAAATGACGCCAGACCTCTAACAACTTTGTATTTTAATGGACTTCTTTCCTTGATTTGTTAATAGTCTTAAGAAGAAATGTTAGCCATTCCTTCTCAAAATTTCATAATTACCAAGCTCGGACACTCCTTTAACCTATTTTAACAATTTAGATGTTTCAAATCCTATATCAATTCACTTGATTTCTTCTATTAAATTCTGGTTAATATTAAATGATTTCAGGTTAATGAAAACAAGTTCTTGCCAGTATCTGCTGACTGTAAGCAATGGGATTTGACACGAGCCATTAAACTTCTCATCAAATCAAGTACATTTGAATACAGATGTGGCCCAAGTGGCAATGAACTTTGTAATCCCCTCAAGAATGGCTCGCACTCACAACAAAGTAACTAACTAATCTGAAAGGAAACATGTGAAGGAAGGAGGGACACTGCATTACTGCCAACCTAGTGACATAAGAAAGCAGTGACACGTGACAAAAGAGAGGGAAATTCTAATACCATATTTTCTTATGCATAATCTGCACTTTTTTTCTCAGATTTTCTTCCAAAAAATGAGGGTGTGCTTTATACATGAATAAAATAATTTAGATTCTAAATTTTAGATTTGCACGTGAGTAGTCAGATTGCACATGGCATATTTGGCAATGTCGCTTAAAACTCGCAGGCTCGAATCTAGTAATAGTAAACTGAAATTTACTGCAGATTTGATTAGTAGTTTTTATCCCTTCTCCACCAGTTATTTTTTCACACATTGTAGGCTTATAACGGTACTCTGTTGTACCATTCTGTTACTGTACTTGTTTGTCATCGTTAGTCTGTAGTTTCTACAGTAGTTCGTACCGGTATTGCGTGTGAAGAGACAGATTGAATATTCATAATGAGTAGAAGAACATCTCGTTTATCCTATATGGTTCAGTTTAAATTATCTGAAACAAAATTCGCAAAAGAAAATGGTAATTGCACCGCGTACGCCGACATCACAAATTTCATGTAGTGGAATCTAATGTTCGGGAGCGGAAAAAACAAGAAGGAAAATTAAGTGTTAATACTCGTGATCGGTGATCTTTTCGTGGTAATAAGCTACGTTTCCGGATGTAGAAAAGTATTTAGTCGAGTTTATAAAAGAAAAAAGGAGTGGAGCTTTCACAGTTACTACTGAACTGGTACAGATTGAAGCTAGGAAAATCGCTCAATATCTACAGATAGACAATATGCAATTTCGTGCCAGTCTTGGTTGGTGTGTACTGTTTCTTCGCAGACACAGTCTTTCGATTCGAAGAACTACTCTCGCCCAACGTTTACCTCAAGAGTACGAAAATAAAATCATCGATTTATTGTACAAACAAGGCATACGACCAGTTTTGATTTGTGTCAAATTGGGAATGCAGATCAGTGTCCTGTCTTTTGGGATATGCCAATGCCTACGAGTATTGATGGAAAAGGTGCGAGATATGTGTCAGTCAGATCAACAAGACACGATAAACAAAGGTGCACAGTTATGCTATCGATTACAGCCGACGGACACAAGTTACCTCCAAATGTGCTTCTGAAGAGAAAAACTTAGTGTAAAGAAAAATTTCTATGGGGTGTAATCGTTGGCATCCAGGAGAAAGGGTGGATGAAAGAAAAGCTTGTTTTAGACTGGATTGATACAGTTTGGAACTGAAGGTCTGGTGCTCTCTTAAAGAAGAACCTGTTAGTTTTGTACAGCTTTAAAGCGCATCTGACGGACCAAGTAAAAGCAAGAAACAAAAAAAATTTTGGCAGTGGTTCCTGGTGGCTTAACATCCATAGTTCAGTCTTTAGATGTGTATGTTAATAAACCTTTTAAGGGCAATTTTAGAAAACTTTTATACACAATGGATGTGCGATGGTGACCATGCGCCATCTGGAAAATTGAAAATACCTCCAGTTTCACTTATATTAGAAGTTATAAAGTTTTAAGAAATGTATTTCGAACAAGCTGAATGGTTCCGAAGATTGTGTGCTTTGGGATGGCAATGCATCAGAAGAGGAAAGTAATGCAATACTGCCTTCTTCAAAAACAGTGATTTTAGTTACGTGAAAACTAAAATAATATCAAACTAAACAAACAATATGACTTGTGGAAGTTTAAAGTTATTTTAAACTTGATACGAGTTTAATTATTTTGTTTTGGTTTTACAAATAAATAAGAATGGCAAGTACATTTTTTCTATTATTTTGTATAAAACACTTTTTTAATATTAAAAAATAAACATTTTTCTACATTATAATAACATTTTTAAACTGTTTTTCATTACAAATGCTGATGCTCATTATACACGAATTAAATTTGTTCTGTGAAATATGTCGATAAAATTGGGGTGCGCATTATACACACAAAAATACGGTATGTTCAAACCTATCTTACATATAAAATGTAATACACTAACTTAATGTATGTATATTACTTTAAAAAATAAAGTTTGTTTCCCACTTTATAACCCTTTTTCTATGTAAATTTCCACAATATATAAAACTATAAACAATTATGGTTTATAAAATTCCCCTGACTTTTCACCTGTTTTATTGTTTTTTCCCCTGACTTTGCAAATTTACAAGGCCTTCCCTGACAGATAGTGAATTTCCCTGACTTTCCAGGTCTGTGGGAATCCTGTTATATAGTCAGTACTACTAAAGATGACACTTGGCTTAACATTTAATGATGTACAATATAGTGACCTACTGTTAATGTCCAACACAATAAAATTAAAAATATATTGCAAACCAGTATTTCGTTCTTGTTAGAACATATATTTTCTGTGCGTTAGAAATATATTTTGATTTTTTGTTGATGAAAAAAATTTGAGCATTTTTGGCATTTTTTTTTTTGTTAGAATGAGCTTAATAAGGTATTGTTTGGTGCCCTGCAAAGTAAAAAAAAATAAAAATTTGAGTCACTATTTATCAATATCTTCTGTATAGTCTGATTGTATTTTTTGTACATTCAGTAATTATTGTTGGAGTGTATATATAACTAATGTAAATGTAAATAAAGTACAGATTATAGAATATAAAATGCAGTGGGACCATTTAGGGGTATCACAGGAAATGTAGAAGAAATGGAATCTGATTTCATACCGTGTGATTTTAGGATATGTGTTATATAAGCCGACCAAATATTCATATCTACAGCTGACAGATTTTAATTACATCCTGGAAGTTCCATAAAGTAATCGGGCAAAATGACTCGAATAAGTTACCCAATTAAAAATTTCTTTTCATGTAAAAATTCAGTTAGACTAGAACCAGGATTAAGAAATTATGATTTATTTTATTTGTTTTTATTTTAGTCAGAGTATGTTGGTTTTACACATTGGATTAAGACCACTGTTGATACACTGTTAATACAGAACAAGGGAGAGACTAAGTTGTTTCTACCTCTTTTCTATTATATTCCGGATGTAATAGTTTTGATCTTTTGTATAATTTTAATCAGATAGTACATCTTTAATAACAGCTGCATGCTAATGTTCATTATTGCTATTAATACATATTCTGAATAAGATGTCTAATATCATAATTTTTTCATCTGTCGTTGTTTAGTCAGGACTCCACTATCATAGCCTCAGATAACCTACAATCCTTCCCCCAGAAGACAAGCAAAACCTAATTTGTTTTAGTATTGGTTGATTTTTCTATTTTTTTTATAATGATCTGTATGCTGCCTTGAACTTCTTTGAACCATCCGAAGAAATTTCATTTCAGCTCCTGCAAGGCTTTAGGGCACCCTGTTTTTGTGTCAGTCATTCTATTTCAAGTGATATGTATTTGACTGTCACTGTGTAAAATCTCATTCATGTCTTATTTTAGGCCTGTTTCCATAATGTTCTGGAATTGGCAAAGATTCATAGCTGTGTCTTTAACTTGCTCATGCATGTATACAACATGAAAAACAGATTTCTTACGTAGTCAGTGATACAGTTCTGTTACTTTCTTATGCTATTTTAACATGAATTACACAGTTTTAATAGCAAACAGCACAGTAAATGATGGCTGGTAATCATATGAGATTTTCAAAATAAAATAGAATGAAAAGAGCTTACATATTGTAAAAGTCATAAACACATAAGAAACACTAAATTATAGTTTTATAAGTTAACATAACATCATTGTAAGTATTCTGGATAGAAAATGTTGGATTTTTGAAAAACAATTATTTGCATAATTTGGCATTTACATAATTTATGTAAATCAGGTTCTATAATAAAACTAATGTCATTAATTAAATGTTTAATGATCATGGTATTTGTGTTCTCTTTGTTGATGTATATACACAAGATTTAATCAAAACAAGATCGTAATACACAAACCATATATAGATTATGAGGACCAACGACTCTGCAGTCTTTCTGTGTGAATATGATATTCCAGTATTTAATTCATAAATTTCAGTTGTCTCTCCTTTGGATGCTAAGAAAGAAACAAAAGTAAATATATGTATTACAGCTGTGTAGTTTTGCAGATTAATATGTAATTGAAGCGTTTTTAAATATTATCAAGCAGAATGTACCAGCCACAGTTCCAGTGAGCCAGGTGACTTGGCCTTTACAAAGACTGCATTAAGCTGTCCCAACAGCAGTGATTTTTTTATTCATGTTAATTCATTTGTAAAGTTTATTAGAAAGTGTGTTTTTACAAATTATTGTACTTACAAAAAATAGTAGTTTGTTTTCAACAAGTAGGATGGTATATTTGTTTCAAAAAATAGTGCAGGTTGTGTAAATATTTTATTTACTGATGTTATGTAATATAACAATATAAAGTGTCTTTATGTATTAAAAAGTGTATTATATGTTTTTGTCATGTAGTCTTTCATATACGTACATATGTACAGAATTCACATGTATGTATAGATAGACATTAATAATAACATTGTTTTGTACCTATTATAAATAACATTCAATAAACAATAATCATATAAGTTTATATATATATATGATTTTATTTATATGCTGCATATGGCATCTCTTCTTCATATTCTGATGCAACTCCTAATTATGATCTCTCCTCAGATCACATACCAATAATTGCCACTATCAGTATCGTGGTAATAAACATCAAAGAACATCTAATCTGTACACTCAAAACAAACTGGAATGTATATTAAAAATAAAATAAACAATAAAAGCAACCTAAAAGTAAGTATCAAATCTCCCAGCAGTATAGAGGAAAGGACAAAAACCCTAATACAAGATGCGCTAGCGTAAAAAAACACGAGGAATATTTATTAAAACTTTTAATTTTGTCGGAAGTTATAATTGAAAACTATTTTTCTATAATATCTAGGCCTATAAAGTTTATTTAAACATTTATCATAGCATGACACAAGTCTTTTGTTGTCACTGCTGAAAAATTTCCATCTAACATCCAATACATATTCCCATGCTGGATTTTGGACTTCTTATCAGTGTGATATTGCTGCTTTGCAAGGGCCTCTCTCATAGGGGCGAAGATGTGGAAATCACGTCGTGCAAGGTTAGGACTGTAAGGAAGATGTCCCACTCCTCTCACTCAAATTTTTCAAATAGTTCCTTCATGTTACATTGTCATGCAGAAGCACAATGCCTTTAGGTTTCACAGTATGGTTATGAAATTAATTGTAGAACACTTTTATAAATTCAATATCCACAACTCCTTGATTGTTGAAAAAAAGGTGAAATGTTCTGACAGCTTTTAGAGGTGGAGAATGAAGATGTGAACTGCATGGTGAACTCCATTTCATTTCTTGTGAGAAATGATGAGCCCAGTATTCATCTCCACTCAGTTTTGTTCAATTTTGTTACCTTGCATTTAATAATAATCCAAAAATGTGAAAGCTGACTGCCTCTTGTGTTTTATGTGAACAAACGAGCCACCCATTGAGTACAAATTTTTTGACATTGCAGACACTGAGATTATGTAGTGCACACTTCCATGTGAAATACTCAATTTGATTTGCCTATTTCCAAGCAACGAGTGATGAGCATGTTTAATATCGTTCATTGTTGAAGTTGATGGCCTTCCTTGCCAGTAATCAGCCTTGGTATCTCTCTAGCCATTTTACTTCCATGTTCCTTAAGGAAATGGAAGTATGGTGATGGGAAAAAAAATCGTGTTCGAGATTATTGCAGATTCTGATTGTACTACACTCAAAACATGAAAAAAGTAATTTTTCGAAAAGTGCCTGTGTGTCTGTAGATTTTTTTTCTAATGGCAAATGATAACAGCCGCAAATTCAAACAGAATCAAATAATTTTGTGCATACAGCCCTGACTTGTAGAGTACTCAAGACCTATTGTTTCTGGTGAAGATCGGTTAAGGGAAAGGGGTAGTTTACCTGCAACATTTTTTTTTATCAAGGGTAATTTTTTTCTATGGCAAACGATAACAGCCGCAAATTCAAACAGAATCAAATAATGTTTCGCATACAGCCCTGAATTGTAGAGATCTCAAGACCTATTGTTTTTTTATGAAGATCGGTTAAGAGAAAGGGGTAGTTTACCTGCAACGTTTTTTTGTTGTAACAAGGGTATTTTCTATGGCAAACGATAACAGCCGCAAATTCAAACAGAATCAATTAATGTTTTGCATACAGTCCTGATTTGTAGAGTACTCAAGACCTATTGTTTTTGGTGAAGATCGGTTAAGGGAAAGGGGTAGTTTACCTGCAACATTTTTTTTTATCAAGGGTATTACTTCCATATTCCTTAAGGAATGGAAGTATGGTGATGGCAAAAAAAATCGTGTTCGAGATTATTGCAGATTCTGATTCTACTACACTCAAAACATGAAAAAAGTCGTTTTCCGAAAAGTGTCTGTCTGTCTGTCTGTCTGTCTGTCTGTCTGTAGATTTTTTTTCTATGGCAAACGATAACTGCCGCAAATTCAAACAGAATCAAACAATTTTTTGCATACAGCCCTGATTTGCTGAGTACTCGCGACCTATTGTTTTTGGTGAAGATCGGTTGAGGGAAAGGGGTAGTTTACCTGCAACGGTTTTTTTTTAGCAAGGGTAATTTTGTTTGTTTGGCAAACGATAACAGCCGCAAATTCAAACAGAATCAAATAATGTTTCGCATACAGCCCTGAATTGTAGAGTTCTCAAGATCTGTTGATTTTGGTGAAGATCGGTTAAGGGAAAGGGGTAGTTTACCTGTAACGTTTTTTATCAAGGGTATTTCCTATGGCAAACGATAACAGCCGCAAATTCAAACAGAATCAAAAGATTATTTGCATACAGCCCTAAATTATAGAGTTCTCAAGACCTATTGTTTTTGGTGAAGATCGGTTGAGGGAAAGGGGTAGTTTACCTGCAACGTTTTTTTTAACAAGGGTATTTTCTATGGCAAACGATAACAGCCGCAAATTCAAACAGAATCAAATAATGTTTTGCATACAGCTCTGATTTGTAGAGTACTCAAGACCTATTGTTTTTGGTGAAGATCGGTTATGGGGAAGAGGTAGTTTACCTGCAACGTTTTTTATCAAGCGTATTTTCTATGGCAAACGATAACAGCCGCAAATTCAAACAGAATCAAATAATTTTTTGCATGCGTCCCTGAATTGTAGAGGTCTCAATGACTTTCGATTTTGGTGAAGATCGGTTAAGGGGAAGGGGTAGTTTACCTGCAACCTTTTACGTTTTAACAAGAGTAAAGTACTTGAAAATTTATTTAAACTTTTTGAAACAATGGTAATTGTTAAAAATAAAATAATTTTGTTGCCAGGCAATAAAATTATATTTTTCATTTAATACAGCAATAAAAAGGCAGGTAAGACACAGCCTGGCTGTTTGGCTGAAAATGATTTTAAATATAAATCTTAGAATATGGAAGTCATGTATGGTTCTCCATACCGATATTTTTTTACTTCCATGCTCCTTAAGGAAATGGAAGTATGGTGATGGCAAAAAAAAATCATGTTCGAGATTATTGCAGATTCTGATTGTACTACACTCAAAACATGAAAAAAAGTCGTTTTTCGAAAAGTGTCTGTGTGTGTGTGTGTGTCTGTAGATTTTTTTTCCTATGGCAAACGATAACAGCCGCAAATTCAAACAGAATCAAATAATTTTGTGCATACAGCCCTGATTTGTAGAGTACTCATGACCTGTTGTTTTTGGTGAAGATCGGTTAAGGGAAAGGGGTAGTTTACCTGCAACGTTTTGTTTTAACAAGGGTATTTTCTATGGCAAACGATAACAGCCGCAAATTCAAACAGAATCAATTAATGTTTTGCATACAGTCCTGATTTGTAGAGCACTCAAGACCTATTGTTTTTGGTGAAGATCGAATAAGGGAAAGGGATAGTTTACCTGCAACTTTTATGTTTTAACAAGGGTATTTTCTATGGCAAACGATAACAGCTGCAAATTCAAACAGAAACAAATAATTTTGTGCATACAGCCCTGATTTGTAGAGTACTCACGACCTATTGTTTTTGGTGAAAATCGGTTAAGGGGAAGAGGTAGTTTACCTGCAAAGTTTTTTTATCAAGGGTAATTTTCTATGGCAAACGATAACAGCCGCAAATTCAAACAGAATCAACTAATTTTTTGCATACATCCCTGAATTGTAGAGATCTCAAGGACTTTTGATTTTGGTGAAGATCGGTTAAGGGGAAGGGGTAGTTTACCCGCATCCTTTTACGTTTTAACAACACTAAAGTACACTTGAAAATTTATTTAAACTTTTCAAACAATGGTAATTGTTAAAAATAAAATAATTTTGTTGCCAGGCAATAAAATTATAATTTTTTCATTTTAATGTAAATCATGTATGAGAGAAAATATATCGTTCGTGGCAGGCAAGCATATCTCAGTTATGTAATGTTTACGTTTCCATTTTATTATTATGACTACCGCAATAAAAAGGCAGGGAATACACACACACACACACACACAATTCGCATTATTTCTGGCCTCACTCATGTTTATTTTCTTACATTTGCACGCTTTTTAAATGGAAAGTGCCGAAACCCATACCAACATAACGTGTGCAAGCCGAAAAAGGGTCCAGCGTGGATAGCGATTTGCTTCCTGTGGATCGCTGGGCAGTGTAACTGCACGTGTTTACAGAGGAACGATTCATAGACAGACTTTTCGTCTTTAGGGAATGAACCCTCTGCAAGATGCTGAGGGTCCATGAGTGACTTCGGAGTGCTCCTTCTTTTCCGCATGTTTGTTCTGTGAAACATACACTGTAGATTCGCAGCTTTACTCTAAGTAACGCTCAATAGGAAATGTTGAAAATTTTTGTCCACGGTGTACCCTCATTCACACTAAACCTGCTCTGATGTTTTAATTACGGACATCATAATATTAAAACTTTGGAAACTTGAGCACTACTTAATGGAGATCAATCATTAACTTATACAAGCCATTAATTTTATGCATATTTTTTATAT
The DNA here is from genome assembly GCA_034769895.1 of Magicicada septendecula. Taxonomy (NCBI): domain Eukaryota; kingdom Metazoa; phylum Arthropoda; class Insecta; order Hemiptera; family Cicadidae; genus Magicicada; species Magicicada septendecula. The sequence continues at coordinate 93,937 of JAWRYS010001220.1, read as the reverse complement.
ATATGTGTACAACGTTATCGGCAACAAAGAAGTAGTTTTTGTTAAAATTCCTTCCCGGGATGTTTGGCCGTAGTCCAATGTTTTCTACAAAACCAGACGTTTCGGCAATGCCATCGACTTCCTTCATCAGTGAAAATCGAGTGCTATAACGTGAGGTGGTATACGTTAGTGACCACAGTACTGTGGTTAAGGCTGAAGCAGTAAGTAGAAAGAAGTAGTTTCTATGGTAATATTTCATTTCGAAAATGATTTTAAATATAAATCTTAGAACATGGAAGTCATGTATGGTTCTCCATACCGATATTTTTCTATGGCAAACAATAACAGCCGCAAATTCAAACAGAATCAAATAATGTTTCGCATACAGCCCTGAATTATAGAGTTCTCAAGACCTATTGTTTTTGGTGAAGATCGGCTAAGGGAAAGGGGTAGTTTACCTGCAACGTTTTTTGTTTTAACATGGTATTTTCTATGGCAAACGATAACAACCGCAAATTGAAACAGAATCAAATAATGTTTTGCATACAGCCCTGATATGTAGAGTTCTCAAGACCTATTCTTTTTGTTGAAGATCAGTTTAGGGAAAGGGGTAGTTTACCTGCAACGTTTTATGTTTTAACATGGGTAATTTTTTCTATGACGAATGATAACTGCCGTAAATTCAATCAGAATCAAATAATGTTTTGCATACCTTCCTGAGCTATAGAGAACTCAATGTCTGTTGATTTTGGTGAAGATCGGTTAAGGGGAAGGGGTAGTTTACCTGCCACATTTTATGTTTTAACAAGAATAATTGTTTCTATGACGAACGATAACTGCCGCACATTTAAACAGAATCAAATAATTTTGTGCATACCTTCTTCAATTGTAGATAACTCAAGGTCTGTTGATTTTGGTGAAGATCAGTTAAGAAAAAGGTGTAGTTTACCTACAATGTTTTATGTGATAACAAGGGTAAAATTTTTCATGACGAACAATAACTCCCGTAAATTCAAACAGAATCAAATAATTTTTTACATATGTGCCTGAGTTGTAGAATACTCAAGGCTTATTGATTTTGGTGAAGATCGGTTACGGGGAAAGGGCAGTTTACCTGAAACATTTTTTGTTGTAACAAGAGTAAAGTACTTAATTTTGATAAATAAAGTATCCTTCAAATAAAGTATCCTGATAAGAAGGTCTTAATAATCCACTGTAGAAACGTAGATGAAATATCTATAAATGAAGAGGCTAGTTGAACGGGGTGGGGTAATTTTCTATAAATGAAAATTATAGTTGAAGGGGGAGGGGATAATTTTTATATGTGTACTACGTTATCGGCAACAAAGTAGTAGTTTGTTGTTAAAATTCCTTCCCGGCCTGTTTGACCGCAGTCCAATGTTTTCTGCAAAACCAGACGTTTTGGCAGTGCCGTCGACTCCCATCATCAGTGAAAATCGAGTGCGATAACGAGTGGTGGTATACGTTAGTGACCACAGTACTGTGGTTAAGGCTGAAGCAATAAGTGGAAAGAAGTAGTTTCTATGGAAACATTTCATTTCGTAAATGATTTTAAATATAAATCTTAGAACATGGAAGTCATATATGGTTCTCCATACCGATATTTTATTTGAACAGTTTGCATCATTTTGTGTTGGCCTGGTATGAATTTTACCATATATTTCCCTCAACAACGAATCTCGGAAGGATTATACCTCCTTGCATACAGAAAATGACTTAACTAAAACTAAAAATAGCCAGCATTTTTCGGTTCTCAGTTAGTAACATGTTTAATCATTTCAAATATTTAAAAAATAAAAACTTCAAGAGTAAAAGTAACCAGTGTTCTCCTTTTCAAGTATTAATAGCACTCATGGTGGTTCGCCCATAATGGCTGCAGCCCTCCCTAAAATTTTCAAGGAAAACTAATTACCGTATTTAAATAACTTTTTATTTAGGAAATTACGTAGTCTTCAAAGATTCGCCAGTATAAGAAATACATTTTTATATTCGCGTTCAGCCACAACTGATGGTCGTGTAGATTCATGCGTGTATATGGCAGGCGGGCTGTGGCCTACTTAGACAAGTGCACGTTGCATCTGCACTTGAGGTACGTGTTGGGAAAACGATTTGTTAACAAGCCAAGGTTGGGCTGCATTCAGTCCACCCCGAGGCTGTCAAGAAGTTGAACATGTGCGTGCAAATCTTTTGCTGACGGTGTGTTCCGTGTTTGTAGACTGTGCTAATCAATAGACTGTTTCTATCATTGCAGTTTTGAAACAAATATAAATAAAAATAGTGTTTTATATTTGCAAAACATCAGTTTTTGATCGTTATCGTTAGCAGAGAAGAATGAAATTAAGAATTTAGGTCATGAGACTCCTGGTTTATTAATTTCTCAGTCATCGTCAAGCAGAAATCAGACTTATCGTAGGAAATTTAATAAATAATTCCGACCCATATCGAGAAAGAGATAGTGTTCAGTTATCATGTTTGATGTGGGCATATGGGCGCTTTAAAGGTGGTAAAGGCCCTGGAAGAGAGCTGCTATATCAAGGACATAAATCGGAAGGTTCGGAGGTACATTAGAAACTGTCGCATTTGCCAACTCGTAAAAACTAACAACGAGAAAAGAGAAGGTCAGATGATTCCAATAACATCGCAGTCGAAACTTGAGAAGGTATTCCTGGATATCTGTGGGCCATTTCCCCGCAGTGGAGGCCGCCACCGATACAAATATATCGTCATCATTATGGACCATTATACCAAGTTCGTGAAGCTATACCCAGCGAATCGGGCGACTACGAATAAAGTTCTTGAGTTCCTGATCAACCAGTACTTCCCAACCGTCGGAAAACCGGTATCGATCATAACCGACCACGGAACACAATTCAAGGGAAGGAAATGGCGGGATACACTGCTGTCCATGGGGGTTCATACATACAAGACATCCGTATACCACCCAAGCAGTAACCCAGCCGAAAGAGTCTTGCGAGAGGTGGGGCGCCTATTAAGAACGTATTGCCATGATCAGCAGAGAAGGTGGCAAGAATACTTGGAGGCTACTGAAGAATTCCTCAACCTGGCCTACCATCCAGCCATAGGAATAACCCCATACTCCGCAATGTACGAGAGACAACCCCCTAGAGAAATTGAAGATATCTTGGAGTTCCCCAGAGAGCATAAATATAGATTTGATAGAATTCAATTTTGTAATAAGGTGGGCGAAGATCAGGAGAAACGGCGGAATAAATACAATAGAAGCATGGGTAAGGTTATTCATTATACCGTTGGAGAGAAGGTGTTGTTGAAGAATAGGGAATTACCCAGTTCCTTAGAGGGGATAACAAAAAAGTTATTGCTCCTGTACACTGGTCCCTATATTGTCTCAAAGGACAATAACAACAACACATACGAAATCAAGGAAATGAATTCAAATAAAGTCAAGGGTGTCTTTAACCAGGCATCCATGAAGAAATTTTATGATTAAAATTATCTAAATTCAAATAACAATGTAAGCCAATTACATACAATTTATTTGAGAAGAAACATTTTGGAAGAAGATATATAAAATAGAATTTAAAATCCCCTAAATTCTAATAACAATGTAAGCCAATTACATACAATTTATTTGAGAAGAAACATTTTGGAAGAAGATATATAAGATAGAATTTAAAATCCCCTAAATTCTAAACACAATGTAAGCCAATTACATACAATTTATTTGAGAAGAAACATTTTGGAAGAAGATATATAAAACAGAATTTTGAATGTAAATTATCCAAATTCTAAAACAAAGGTAAGCCCATCTTACATAAAAAAAAAATATTTGAAGGAAATTTTATGGCAGTAATACAAGAAGAAGTTAGAATGTAAATTATCCAAATTCTAAACACAATGTAAGCCAATTACATACAATTTATTTGAGAAGAAACATTTTGGAAGAAGATATATAAAACAGAATTTTGAATGTAATTTATCAAAATTCTAATAACAATGTAAGCCAATTACATACAAATTATTTGAGAAGAAACATTTTGGAAGAAGATATATAAAACAGAATTTTGAATGTAAACCATCAAGATTCTAAAACACTTGTAAGCCAATCTTACATAAAAAATTATTTGAAGAAAAACTTTATGGCTATAATATAATAATAAAGAAGGAGAGAATTTAGAAATAAAACCTTCTAAGGTCAAAAACAAGTAAGGACAGCTTACTAAATATTTATTTGAAGAGAAACATTTTGACAATAATACCAAGAGAATTTAGAAAAATAAAACCAACCTAAACACATGTAAGCCCACCTTACATACAAATTATTTGAGAAAACTTTATGGAATAATATAAGACGAGTGAATTTTGAATTATGAATAAATCAAGTTTCCAAACCAAGTATAAGTACAACTTACCAACCAATTATTAATAAAACACTTTGGTGAGATAAACAGAAGAGATTTCATACCATATTTATGGTAAGCATAGTAGATAATTACCATGGTAACAAAGGATCATAATGGGATGAGTAAAAGGAAACAGATTTAGAATTAAAACAAATAATTCTGGACAATATGATCATGTCTAAGTTCAATATGAAGAGTAAAAACCTTTCCATAAAATGATGTTAAAGGAAATAAAAAAGAAAAAATTCTTTAATACGATTTGAGTGATTGAATATAATAAAGTACAAAAACTTCTTTGGAATTATGAGATAATGAAACTTTGAAGTGGTATGAGGAGAAATTATGACCTCATTATGAAATTAATAAAAAACCATCATTCGCAAGTATGATAACAATGACAGGAATAATGTGAAAATAATGTCAAAGATTTATGTAATTAAACGAATTAATATAAAATGATTTATGAATTAAATGACAATTATGATAATGACAGTTATAAAAATTCTAGAAAATAGAACAAGTGGAAATTTAAGAACAAGGAAACAGTCTAAAAATGTCATAAAGATATGCTACTATAAATAATGCAGATTATAATGAAAAACCAGAAGGTAATAAAGAATTTATAAACAAAAGATTTATATGATAAGAAAAGTTGAAAAATGTAATAATAGAAGAGCTTCCTACCATAATATCAAATGAAAGAAACATCCAGTTAATGAGTCAGAAGAACAACTGAGATAGGAATATTAAAATCTCTGAGAAGTATAATAAGTAATAAGTGAAGTATCCCAAAGATATTTTTTAAATAGTAACAAATGTGTACAATTCTGAATAATTTTTTAATCTGTCTGAAGATAATTCCAGCAGGATTAATATGTGTTTTGAGCAGAGATGATTTGCCTCTGTACTCAAATATGTGTGAAGTATTGGACAGCAGAGGAAAGTAGCGTACAGTGCCTCTCTGAACTGAACCAGCTCACAAAGTAGGGAACGATAGGGAGGAAATATCCCAAGGAGAAAATACTAAGAAGAAATATGAAAATGAAATAATAAATATGAAACTCAGATGACTATTACTATCAAGGAAGATCAAGTGAGAATAATATAAACTCAAATATAAATAAGAAAATTTTAAAATGGAAGGAAGTCCAAAATAGTAACAAACCTAGAACAATTATCATAAGCAATTGTTTCAGACAAAGCAAGTATAGTCTGAAAAAATTACTTCTGGAGAAGGGCATTCTGTAGCGTGACAGAAAATCCACTACATTTTAAATCATATGAAATCATAAAGTTTAATTACACCAACAAATGTTATAATAATATTGAATGACATGTAAATAAATCAGAGGAATGAACCACAATAAAATAAAAATCCTCATTACATTATATATAAAAACCACTGTTTAAAAATCCAAAGAAAGTATCGAAGCAACTCATAGTATAATATCAGTAAGTTACCCAGGAAGCTCAGAGCAGTAAACCAGTTATATAAGACCATATCAAGAAAAAAGAGACTTAATTTAAGAGTGGTGAATACCAAAATACCCCAAAAACAAGAAGAGGGAAGAATAAAGTTTGTGATCAGGAAGAAAACAATACCCTGAAACCTGTAGAGAAGAACGAGGTCCGTATCAGTGAATAAAATAAGTGCTCCAAACTAAACCTCAGTCAAGATAACACAAAGTACCTTGGTTTACCCAATAATGAAGAAGGAAGACAAGAAAACCAGAAGAATGAAGACTAGACGAGGGACAAGAATGAAGACTAGAAGAGGGACAAGAATGAAGACTAGAAGAAGGACAAGAAGGAAGACCAGAAGGAAGATACGAAGAAGGACAAGAAGGAAGACAGGAGGAGAGGAAGAAATAGTATGAAAGAAACACCGTTGTAAAACCTATTATTATATAAACTACTATCAACCCCAAACCCACAAAAACTATACAAAAGAAAGTATAACATACCCAAAATCCTATAAAATGTAATTATTGAGAAAACTAAAGTGCTGTATAGCGTTATAAGAAGTGAACCGACTAAAGCTATTGTGTAATAAAGAAAATAAACTAGTCTTAACAGTCCATGATTACTAAAGGTCTGGTCTGAGATAATAAGACTCAAAATATCAGAACCAACAGTGAAAGTGAATTTGTGTAAGTGTTTTTTAAAATTGCAATAAACTTAAAGTTGGTGATACTATAACTTATCAGTATGCTATATCACAACTTTAATATCTAATAATAATCAGCATAATAAAATAATAAAATGGAAGATTTCCAGTATTTTATTATTTTAATGTAAATCTTTATTTACAAGACATTTGTAAAAAATGATAATAAATAGAGTATGGGAGTTTATGTTTACTGATGTAGGGGATCACAAATAATTATGGTTTAGACCAGAAAGGACTGGCATTAATATAGTATTAATAAGTGTAAAATGTTTAAATAGACTGTTTATTCACAGTCCTAAAATCAATGTGTTAGTAAAATGTATTTGTAAGAGTTATTAAAAAATAAGATTTATGTTATGTGTTTTAAAAAGAATTATGTTTGATAAATAATAGCCTACATACCATTAATAATGTTCTAATAGGTATGCTATGTTAGCTCAAGAATAGTTAAAAGATGTATGTTCAAACCATGTCTGCAATATGTTCAATTGTGCAGATTGCTAAACAATGTTCATAATTATTTATTTTAATAACCGTGGTGTTAATTGAATACTACACCACCCAATAAATTATAAACCATGTTATTTTCATATAATTGTAATTATGTAAAGTCAGAGGAGGAGTTAAGTTTAAATTTATTTGAGAAAGACAGAAATATAAAATTCTAAAATCTAGGCCATTTGGTGAGTTCACAGAAACAATATAAACCAGTATAATTCACTTATAAATCCTGTAAACTAGCAAGATTTATATAAGATAATTCAGTTAACCACTACTGGGAATGATCCTATGAGTTAAAATGATAATAAGGAAATATACCTTAAAACATTGTAAATTTTCAAAAGTATAAATTAATTAATTTTAAAGAGCAATGTCAAGTTTACAAATTAACACAAAAAACCAGTTCAAAGGTTTAATTTATATGTACTTAAGGAAAGGAAGAGGAATATGACTAATTAAAATTTATTATAATAGTATTAATAATATTTAAAATGGAGGGAATTCGTATAAAGACGGAAATCCAATTTTGAGCCTATATTTCCAAAAAGTGGAAGGAATTTGTTAATTTCCACAAAATGTCTACAGATATGGACTATAATACATCAATTTAAAGGGAATGAGATGATTAAACCAATAATAAGGTTCATAATTCATAAAAGTGATGAATAAAATAGATAAATTCCATATATAATGTAATATTTTCTAAAGTGTACAGGTAGTCGAAATATGTTAACAATACTTTTTCAAGGATTAACTGGGCCAGATTTATGACCAAGTTAATTAGTCTTTTGTTGAATATCAAGCTGGACAGTTGTGTAAAAAACGTTCCTTTAAAACCGAATCGAAAATGGTACTAGCAGTTAGCCATTAAAATCAGTGAAACGAGAGTTAAACGAATTAGACACTTTTTAAACTAAAAAGCTATCAAAACATTCACGACAATAGTGAAAACAAACACCTAAATTCATAATACTAGTGATAGAAACCAGTAAAACATTATATTTAAACTGATTCACTCTACAATCCTAACCATATCTTGAGAACTTTAACACGCAGAAGTGAACACATACAAAATAAACTAACTAACACAAGTTTACACAGAACACTTCGCCAGAATACACCAAATAAATTAACAGACATATTACACCAGTGCGGGGACATTTCAAACCTTAATGAAGGTAATTTTATTGTGATTTTCTGACGCGAAGCATTTGCAGTAACCTAGTCCAAATCGAGTAGCGGCCATCTTGAATACGGAGCCTGCTTCCTACATCGCAGTGACGTCAGTCTTCAATGGTTCGACAAAACATTTATTAAAATATTATATATTGGAATTATTTAAATACTATTGAATAATAATTATTGTATTTATTTTTAATTGTTAATGTTATACTTTCTCATCACCCTTCTCTGACTATTAATTCTAATCGCTCAAAGAACCTGTCTTATAATATATTAAATATCATAAATTTTGTTCTGTATGACACAATCGATAATTCCCGAGACAGAGTCGATAATTGCTCTCCATCGATAAAAAATCGATTATTTATTTAAATTGTCAATAAATCTTTATATTTCCATTATTTCGTATCTGTTACTTATTTCACAGGTTAATTTAAGAGTATTTATTAAGACTGAAGAACTTAAATAAGAAGAATATATATTATTTGAACGAGATATTGGACCAGCCAGAAAAGTCATAAATCGATAATTAGCTGGAGTTAATCTATTTAACTCCAGACTTGGTTCAAATCTTCAAGAAGTGCTCGACGGTCAATAAATACCTACCTGTTATTAAAATTTTTACAAGAACCTTTTAAAACAGATTTATTTCTTATACACACCTCTATAAACATAAACAAGATTTCTGACTATTTGAAAATTCTATTTTTATAAAATTTTCTATATACATTTTATTCTTTTGTAATGACCGGCATACAGGGTCTGGTTACAAAGTGGCGTACAACTTAGAGGGCTTAATAATCTAAGCTTGGCAGCGATTAATAAATAGAGACAGAGAAAGATGCAAAGACGAGCTACTTCGAAAAAGAGGGCGGCAGAGGCCGAAAAAGAGATTGACATGGGGGATAAGGAGGCAACACCCGTGAGGATCCGGAAGTGTTACTAACCCAGGTGGAACCGAAACAACCCGCACCACCAGAGGAACAACCCGAAGTAACAACACAGACAGGGGAAGTCAATATCCCAGAGAAGGAGAAACCCTCACAACCAGAAAACCTGACAGTACAAGAAATGTTCAGAGCATTAATGGAAGACAAACAATCCTTGAAGGAAGAATTGAGTGGGATGAACAAGAACATGGAGGAGAATAGTAAGAAGTTAGAAGAGTTGAAGGAAGACAACCGATCCACAAAGGAAGAATTGGGCCGCAAGATGGAAAATACCAACAAAAGGATTGAGGAAACTAGTAGGAAAATGGAAAAGAAAATGGAAGAAAATAATAAGAATATAAAGGAAGAATTGAGGGAAAATAATAGGAATTTGGAGGAGAAGATGGAAGAAACCAGTAGGAAAATAGAAAATGACAACCAGCAATTAAGGGAAGAATTGAGAGAGGACAATCACTTGCTGAGAGAAGAATTAAGGGAAGTTAACCAAGAGAACATGAATAAGTTAGACGAGAGGATTGAGCTAGCTAAAGAGGAGTTAAATAAAAAGATAACCGATACGAAGAAATCCATCATAAAGAAGTTAGAACAGGAAGTCGTGGTTGTTAACCAGCAGATCCGAGAAGTAGACGAAAGATGTCGTCAAACAGAAAACGAAGTGCTGGAAGTCCGGGAAGTAATAACTAAGGAGATTACTCAGGTCCAAGAACAACAGAAAACAAACATGGAGGAGACCAAGAAATTTGCATTGGAAGAAGTAAATAAAGTGAAGACCCAAGTAACAGAAAGATGCGACGGCGTGGAAGCCGCCATGGTAAACATAACCGGACAGGTGCGTCAGAGCCAGGAGGAGATAGAGTTAATAAGAAACAGACCCTCAGGATATCACAATTTCCCCATGTCAGAGAACAGAGAATGGCTCAATTTCTGGCAATACAAACGGAAGCCTATGGAGTTCTTGGCACGAATAGAGGAGTACCTCGAGAAACACCGAGGGAACCGATGGGTCCAGAACAGAGAAATCCTTGACGAGTCGTTTCGGGAGGTGAATGACCATTGGTGGATGGCCAACCGGAGTGACATTGACAATTATGAACAATTCAAGAGCCTGTTCAAGGCCAAATACTGGTCAGAGACCACGCAAAATCTAATAAGAGATAATATATGCCATGGCCGCTACAAACCACAAGTCGGCAGTTCAATGACAGCTTATTTCCTCGGCAAAGTGTGTATGGCCAAGCACTTAGAACCAGCCATACCGGAGGAATGCCTAATAAATAAGCTGTCTTACCATTATGATGAGGAGGTAATTCGTGCAAGGAGGGGCAGCCAAATAAAGACCATCCAGGCAATGACAGAACTCCTAGAAAATTATGAAAATGAAGACTACTACCGACAGAGTCGTAGAAGAAATGATGGGCCCGAACCAAGGACGTACCAGAACAATAACCAGGGTACGAACCACATAAATACTGGGTACCAAGGAGGCCGGGCATATCCGCGAAATAACGGTTCTAATAATGGAAATAATGTAAACAATACTAATTACAATGATAATAATAATACGGGTCCCAACCAGCAAAACCCGAATCGACCCTCTAATGGTTATCAGGGTAACCGCAATCCCTACCCTAATAACGCAAATAGTCAGAGAAGCCCCAATTATGGTAATAGTCCTTACCCTAATAATGCTAATCGTGCGGGTTCCAATAATGGTAATTTTAATAATAATAGGTTTCCTCGCCCTAGAGTGAACTTCATACGAGCCACAGATGGAAGACAGCGAGGATTCAACCACAATCGACGAAACAGTTACCGCGGATACGAAGAAAGGCGGAGGAGCCTAGAACGGGACCAACCAAGGTACTATCCGGCGCGTAGGAGCAATAGTTTGGACAACACTGAACAGAGGTCGCACCATGAACGACCGGAAGACCATAGGACAGATCGGCAGGTAACCACTCTAAGCATCCCGAATGAGGCATCGACTAGTATGGCTCAAAGGAACAATGATGCCGAGCCTTTAAACGGGCACAGGCAGTAATAAATCGCCAGAACCCGTTACTGCTCCTGACTACTGGGTATAATAATAATAATGAGTGCAATTTTGAGAATAATCACAATCGTATTACAATCATCGGGTGCAAATACTTGAAGGACATCAGACAGGAGTTATTGGAAGAGGATAACAGGGGTCCCACCAATAACTTCAATAATGAAATTATACATGTCGACGCCAAGGTAGAAGGCATCCCAGCCAAGTTAATGATCGATACTGGATCGAACGTGTCAATAATAAGTACGACGGAACTGGAGAGGATACAGCAAGAGTGCGGGAGAACTTTACCAACATTACCGTTGAATAATATTGTTTTGTTGGGTGCAACCGGCCGACAAAACAAAACTATACGTAGACAAGTCTCCGCCAGTGTGATGAGCTGTGGTATAGCGATTGACATGGAATTCTTGGTGGCGAGCGGTCTGCCATTTAATATACTGGTCGGGTGTGATGTGCTTAGGAGGAATTCCGCCATCATTGATCTGAGAACTGAAACATTATCACTGTTTTCTAACGGACATACTTGGACGGCGAACTTGGTGGGTAGTGACCAAGTCGTTCCCGATAGTATCCATCAGCAAATCCGAAAAATTAATTACATCCATCCAACATCTATAATCGAAAAAAGGATAGACAACACCTCCAATGAAGATTTATGGTCACAAAAAATCCAGGAGATCAGGGATTTCCGGAGCGGTATAACTGGCGAAGGTTTAACAACAAACCAAGCGAACAAATTAATAGACATATACAACAAATATAAATCAGTCTTTTCTGATGAGCCCGGTAAAGTGAAGAACTTCCAGTGTACTCTACAGTTCCGAGACACTGTGGACTTTAACCGGAAGTCTTACCCCATTGCGCAATCACGAAAGCAAGCAGTAAGAGCTGAAATAGAGCAAATGATTAACCATGACATTATAGAGAGTAGCCATTCCCCTTATACAAGTCCTATCGTGGCTATTCCTAAGAAAAACGGACAAGTCCGTTTGTGTTTAGATGCGCGCGAAATAAATAAGATGATCATAAATGACAGGACTTCGCCCGGTGAGATTGAAGAGATCTTAAAACGATTCCACAGTACCAAATACTTCACTACCTGGGATACGGTGTGCGGATACTGGCAGGTGGAATTACATCCACAGAGTCGCCAGTATCTGGCCTTTATATTCGAAGGGCAGAACTACCAGTTTAAGAAGTTGCCCTTCAGACTGGTAAACTCAGTCGCAGTCTTTGTGCACTGCATGGATCAGATACTTGGCCAAGACGCACTAAAATTCACCACCGTATACGTCGATGACTTGCTAGTGTCCTCAGAAACTTGGGAGGAACACTGCTACCGTGTGGAACACGTCTTACAGAAGCTAACAGCAAACAATATTACGCTGAAGTTAGCAAAATCTCATTTTATTGCTAAAGAGATACAATTCTTAGGCTTCATATTAAATGATAAGGGAATCTTACCGTCGGCTGAAAAAGTCGAAGCGATTCAGAACTTTCCTACACCAAAGAATCGAAGGCAGTTACAGTCATTCATGGGACTCTGTAATTATTACCGCAAGTTCCAGGAAAAGTACTCCAAACTGACTGCCAGATTTCAGCCGCAACTGTCATCTAAAAATAAATGGATCTGGGGTAATGAACAACAAAATATATTGACTCTTATAAAACAAAAATTCCTTAAACATATTATACTCCGCCATCCAGATTTTAAGAAGCCTTTCTTTCTTAATTGTGATGCCAGTGACATCAGCCTCGGCACTACTTTATATCAAGAGGATGAGGAGGGCGAACATCTTGTAATCTGCTTTGCCAGCAGAGCTCTGAACCAGAGTGAGAAAAACTATCACGTGACAGAAAAGGAGTTATTGAGTGTCGTGTTCGCGTGCGGAAAGTTCCGCACATATATTCTTGGTTATCCCGTTACCGTCCGGACAGACCATAAATCTATCTCGTTCCTTAAGAGATGTAAGTTGAGCCATGGAAGGTTAACGCGGTGGATACTATTGCTGCAAGAATACGACCTTAAGTGGGAGTATATCCCCGGAAGGAAGAATGTCGTCGCGGACGTATTGTCTAGAGTAGACGTTGACAAACAGACGTTCGAGGGGAGAAGGAGAGTATTCTGAAGGTGTACCATATTCTCAGCAGCAGCGCCGGTCTACAATCAGTTCTGGAACAACTAAGCACACACCAACAAGCTGACCCGAAATTAATTTCTATTATCTCAAGATTGGAAGCAGGGGATGAGACAATCTCCCAATATTACACTATACATAAGGGAATCCTGTTTTCCAAACCATCATTATATAAGGAGGAATGGAAGGTAATAATTCCGACCCATATCGAGAAAGAGATAGTGTTCAGTTATCATGTTCGATGTGGGCATATGGGCGCTTTAAAGGTGGTAAAGGCCCTGGAAGAGAGCTGCTATATCAAGGACATAAATCGGAAGGTTCGGAGGTACATTAGAAACTGTCGCATTTGCCAACTCGTAAAAACTAACAACGAGAAAAGAGAAGGTCAGATGATTCCAATAACATCGCAGTCGAAACTTGAGAAGGTATTCCTGGATATCTGTGGGCCATTTCCCCGCAGTGGAGGCCGCCACCGATACAAATATATCGTCATCATTATGGACCATTATACCAAGTTCGTGAAGCTATACCCAGCGAATCGGGCGACTACGAATAAAGTTCTTGAGATCCTGATCAACCAGTACTTCCCAACCGTCGGAAAACCGGTATCGATCATAACCGACCACGGAACACAATTCAAGGGAAGGAAATGGCGGGATACACTGCTGTCCATGGGGGTTCATACATACAAGACATCCGTATACCACCCAAGCAGTAACCCAGCCGAAAGAGTCTTGCGAGAGGTGGGGCGCCTATTAAGAACGTATTGCCATGATCAGCAGAGAAGGTGGCAAGAATACTTGGAGGCTACTGAAGAATTCCTCAACCTGGCCTACCATCCAGCCATAGGAATAACCCCATACTCCGCAATGTACGAGAGACAACCCCCTAGAGAAATTGAAGATATCTTGGAGTTCCCCAGAGAGCATAAATATAGATTTGATAGAATTTAATTTTGTAATAAGGTGGCCGAAGATCAGGAGAAACGGCGGAATAAATACAATAGAAGCATGGGTAAGGTTATTCATTATACCGTTGGAGAGAAGGTGTTGTTGAAGAATAGGGAATTACCCAGTTCCTTAGAGGGGATAACAAAAAAGTTATTGCTCCTGTACACTGGTCCCTATATTGTCTCAAAGGACAATAACAACAACACATACGAAATCAAGGAAATGAATTCAAATAAAGTCAAGGGTGTCTTTAACCAGGCATCCATGAAGAAATTTTATGATTAAAATTATCTAAATTCAAATAACAATGTAAGCCAATTACATACAATTTATTTGAGAAGAAACATTTTGGAAGAAGATATATAAGATAGAATTTAAAATCCCCTAAATTCTAAACACAATGTAAGCCAATTACATACAATTTATTTGAGAAGAAACATTTTGGAAGAAGATATATAAAACAGAATTTTGAATGTAAATTATCCAAATTCTAAAACAAAGGTAAGCCCATCTTACATAAAAAAAAAAAAATATCACTATAATATTGACGACTCGGAACACAAAGTTTTTTATAAGTAAAAACGTAAAAGTTTTACCTTACAGCCTAAACCGGCTTTCACCTATAGAAGGCTTCATCAGAGGCTGTCGTTAGTAGCGCTGCTCGTCTTGTTGTTGGCGACGAGAAAGTGTTTCGAAAGATTGAAGCTGTGTGTGTGTGGTGAGATGTGTTCGAATAATGCGTGCGATTTGAATTGTGTCTGTTCGTTTAGGATGTCGTTTTTATTTGTTTTTGTGTGTTTGTATATTTCTAATTGTTCTAGAGTGTCTAGTTTTCGGCCTTTTGTGTGTACGTGTAGTATGTTCATGTTATTGTCGATGTTTTTATATGTGTGGTTTGCTTCAATGAGGTGGTTTGCGAAGGTAGATTCTGTAGTGGTGTGGAGTGCTTTTGTGTGTTCAATGTATCTCTGTTTGAAGCTACGTCCTGTCTGGCCTATGTAGAATTTACTGCAATTTGAACAATTTAGTTTATATACACCGGGTAGATCGAATTTGTTTTGTGCTTTGGGCATGCGTTTTGATAGTGTGAGTTCTGTTTTGTTAGTAGTTTTGTAAGCGATTCTGTATCCTGCTTTTTTGAATTTGTGGGCAATTTTTTCTGTTTGTTTGTTGATGTATGTTAGTGTTATGAATTTGTTGTTTTCTGTCTTTGTCTGTTGTTTGTTTTGTGTTTTGTGTAGGAGTTTACTGACTATTGTTCTGTCATAACCGTTAGATTCTGCTAGATATTTTATCGTGTTTAGTTCGTCTTTGTAGTCTATTTCATCTAAGGGGATGTTGTTAAGTCTATGTATCATGGTTCTAAAAGCAGCTAGTTTGTGTTGTATTGGGTGATTGGAGGGGTTGTGTATTAGTGTGTCAGTTGTAGTTGGTTTTCTGTATATACTGAATTTGTGCCTGTGTTCTAGTTTTGTGATGGAGAGGTCTAAGAAGTTTATGGTATTGTTGTGTTCGTATTCGGCAGTGAAGGTTATGCTTTTATGTATTTTGTTTATGTGCGTTAGTAACTGTTCACATTGTCTTTTGTTTCCCCTGTATAGTATTAGAATGTCATCAACGTATCTGTGCCAATATAGTATTTTATGTGAGTGTCTGTCATTGTTTGTGAGTATTTTTGTTTTTTCTAAGTGTTGGAGGAAGACTTCTGCTAGAATGCTGGATATGGGGGAGCCCATGGGTAGGCCATCGTTCTGTGTGTAGTATTTATTGTTATAAGTAAAGTAGTTTTGTTTTGTGATAATGTTCAGAGTTTCTGTTATTTCATGGATAAGTTCGTCTGGTGTGTTGTTCTGTTTGAGTTTGTTTTGTAGGATGGTGATTGTTTCAGAGATGGGGATGTTTGTGTACAGGTTTTTAATGTCAAAGGAGGCTAATGTGGCGTTATGGGGGATGTGTATGTCTTTTATTTTTGTTACTAGGTCAGTGTTGTTTTTTACTGCAATGTTGTTGTCTATTTGTGTGTGTTGTCTAATAATTTTGTCTAGATATTTTGCCAGTTTGTGTGCAGGGGCATTACGGTAGTTGATAATGGGGTGGATCGGAATGTCTTCTTTATGGATTTTGGGAAGCGCTTGGAGTGTAGGTGCTGATGGTCGGATTTGTTTCATGTAGGGCTTTTGTTTATGTGTCATAATGTGTTTGGCTTTGTTGACTATTTGTTTTACTGAGTTTTGGTATCTGTCGGTGGGGTCGTGTTTTAGTTCTGTGATGTTGTTCTGTTCTATGAAGTCTTGTACTTTTTTGTGTAGGATGTCTGTGGGGATAATTACAGTCGTGTTGCCTTTGTCAGCTTTTACAAATGTGATGTTGTGTTTGTGTGCCTTTTCCCTCAGTTTGATGGCTGTGTGTATTTCTGAGTTGTGGTTGTTGTTGTCTGGTGTCTTATGTACTCCTATTGTGTTGTTTATATTATGTCTTAATGTGTCTTGATGTTCTGGTGCTGTGTTTTGTATATTTGTTTCTGTGTCAATTATGAGCTTTGTTAGTGTTTGGTTGTTATGTTTGTAATGTATGTTATGTTTTAGGCCTTGTTATGTTTAAAGGCCTAAAACATAACATACATTACAAACATAACAACCAAACACTAACAAAGCTCATAATTGACACAGAAACAAATATACAAAACACAGCACCAGAACATCAAGACACATTAAGACATAATATAAACAACACAATAGGAGTACATAAGACACCAGACAACAACAACCACAACTCAGAAATACACACAGCCATCAAACTGAGGGAAAAGGCACACAAACACAACATCACATTTGTAAAAGCTGACAAAGGCAACACGACTGTAATTATCCCCACAGACATCCTACACAAAAAAGTACAAGACTTCATAGAACAGAACAACATCACAGAACTAAAACACGACCCCACCGACAGATACCAAAACTCAGTAAAACAAATAGTCAACAAAGCCAAACACATTATGACACATAAACAAAAGCCCTACATGAAACAAATCCGACCATCAGCACCTACACTCCAAGCGCTTCCCAAAATCCATAAAGAAGACATTCCGATCCGCCCCATTATCAACTACCGTAATGCCCCTGCACACAAACTGGCAAAATATCTAGACAAAATTATTAGACAACACACACAAATAGACAACAACATTGCAGTAAAAAACAACACTGACCTAGTAACAAAAATAAAAGACATACACATCCCCCATAACGCCACATTAGCCTCCTTTGACATTAAAAACCTGTACACAAACATCCCCATCTCTGAAACAATCACCATCCTACAAAACAAACTCAAACAGAACAACACACCAGACGAACTTATCAATGAAATATCAGAAACTCTGAACATTATCACAAAACAAAACTACTTTACTTATAACAATAAATACTACACACAGAACGATGGCCTACCCATGGGCTCCCCCATATCCAGCATTCTAGCAGAAGTCTTCCTCCAACACTTAGAAAAAACAAAAATACTCACAAACAATGACAGACACTCACATAAAATACTATATTGGCACAGATACGTTGATGACATTCTAATACTATACAGGGGAAACAAAAGACAATGTGAACAGTTACTAACGCACATAAACAAAATACATAAAAACATAACCTTCACTGCCGAATACGAACACAACAATACCGTAAACTTCTTAGACCTCTCCATCACAAAACTAGAACACAGGCACAAATTCAGTATATACAGAAAACCAACTACAACTGACACACTAATACACAACACCTCCAATCACCCAATACAACACAAACTAGCTGCTTTTAGAACCATGATACATAGACTTAACAACATCCCCTTAGATGAAATAGAGTACAAAGACGAACTAAACACGATAAAATATCTAGCAGAATCTAACGGTTATGACAGAACAATAGTCAGTAAACTCCTACACAAAACACAAAACAAACAACAGACAAAGACAGAAAACAACAAATTCATAACACTAACATACATCAACAAACAAACAGAAAAAATTGCCCACAAATTCAAAAAAGCAGGATACAGAATCGCTTACAAAACTACTAACAAAACAGAACACACACTATCAAAACGCATGCCCAAAGCACAAAACAAATTCGATCTACCCGGTGTATATAAACTAAATTGTTCAAATTGCAGTAAATTCTACATAGGCCAGACAGGACGTAGCTTCAAACAGAGATACATTGAACACACAAAAGCACTCCACACCACTACAGAATCTACCTTCGCAAACCACCTCATTGAAGCAAACCACACATATAAAAACATCGACAATAACATGAACATACTACACGTACACACAAAAGGCCGAAAACTAGACACTCTAGAACAATTAGAAATATACAAACACACAAAAACAAATAAAAACGACATCCTAAACGAACAGACACAATTCAAATCGCACGCATTATTCGAACACATCTCACCACACACACACAGCTTCAATCTTTCGAAACACTTTCTCGTCGCCAACAACAAGACGAGCAGCGCTACTAACGACAGCCTCTGATGAAGCCTTCTATAGGTGAAAGCCGGTTTAGCCTGTAAGGTAAAACTTTTACGTTTTTACTTATAAAAAACTTTGTGTTCCGAGTCGTCAATATTATAGTGATATTTAGTTAAGTAACGGACACGTCATGGACAACGAAATCCAAGAAAAAAAAATATTTGAAGGAAATTTTATGGCAGTAATACAAGAAGAAGTTAGAATGTAAATTATCCAAATTCTAAACACAATGTAAGCCAATTACATACAATTTATTTGAGAAGAAACATTTTGGAAGAAGATATATAAAACAGAATTTTGAATGTAATTTATCAAAATTCTAATAACAATGTAAGCCAATTACATACAAATTATTTGAGAAGAAACATTTTGGAAGAAGATATATAAAACAGAATTTTGAATGTAAACCATCAAGATTCTAAAACACTTGTAAGCCAATCTTACATAAAAAATTATTTGAAGAAAAACTTTATGGCTATAATATAATAATAAAGAAGGAGAGAATTTAGAAATAAAACCATCTAAGGTCAAAAACAAGTAAGGACAGCTTACTAAATATTTATTTGAAGAGAAACATTTTGACAATAATACCAAGAGAATTTAGAAAAATAAAACCAACCTAAACACATGTAAGCCCACCTTACATACAAATTATTTGAGAAAACTTTATGGAATAATATAAGACGAGTGAATTTTGAATTATGAATAAATCAAGTTTCCAAACCAAGTATAAGTACAACTTACCAACCAATTATTAATAAAACACTTTGGTGAGATAAACAGAAGAGATTTCATACCATATTTATGGTAAGCATAGTAGATAATTACCATGGTAACAAAGGATCATAATGGGATGAGTAAAAGGAAACAGATTTAGAATTAAAACAAATAATTCTGGACAGTATGATCATGTCTAAGTTCAATATGAAGAGTAAAAACCTTTCCATAAAATGATGTTAAAGGAAATAAAAAAGAAAAAATTCTTTAATACGATTTGAGTGATTGAATATAATAAAGTACAAAAACTTCTTTGGAATTATGAGATAATGAAACTTTGAAGTGGTATGAGGAGAAATTATGACCTCATTATGAAATTAATAAAAAACCATCATTCGCAAGTATGATAATAATGACAGGAACAATGTGAAAATAATGTCAAAGATTTATGTAATTAAACGAATTAATATAAAATGATTTATGAATTAAATGACAATTATGATAATGACTGTTATAAAAATTCTAGAAAATAGAACAAGTGGAAATTTAAGAACAAGGAAACAGTCTAAAAATGTCATAAAGATATGCTACTATAAATAATGCAGATTATAATGAAAAACCAGAAGGTAATAAAGAATTTATAAACAAAAGATTTATATGATAAGAAAAGTTGAAAAATGTAATAATAGAAGAGCTTCCTACCATAATATCAAATGAAAGAAACATCCAGTTAATGAGTCAGAAGAACAACTGAGATAGGAATATTAAAATCTCTGAGAAGTATAATAAGTAATAAGTGAAGTATCCCAAAGATATTTTTTAAATAGTAACAAATGTGTACTATTCTGAATAATTTTTTAATCTGTCTGAAGATAATTCCAGCAGGATTAATATGTTTTTTGAGCAGAGATGATTTGCCTCTGTACTCAAATATGTGTGAAGTATTGGACAGCAGAGGAAAGTAGCGTACAGTGCCTCTCTGAACTGAACCAGCTCACAAAGTAGGGAACGATAGGGAGGAAATATCCCAAGGAGAAAATACTAAGAAGAAATATGAAAATGAAATAATAAATATGAAACTCAGATGACTATTACTATCAAGGAAGATCAAGTGAGAATAATATAAACTCAAATATAAATAAGAAAATTTTAAAATGGAAGGAAGTCCAAAATAGTAACAAACCTAGAACAATTATCATAAGCAATTGTTTCAGACAAAGCAAGTATAGTCTGAAAAAATTACTTCTGGAGAAGGGCATTCTGTAGCGTGACAGAAAATCCACTACATTTTAAATCATATGAAATCATAAAGTTTAATTACACCAACAAATGTTATAATAATATTGAATGACATGTAAATAAATCAGAGGAATGAACCACAATAAAATAAAAATCCTCATTACATTATATATAAAAACCACTGTTTAAAAAACCAAAGAAAGTATCGAAGCAACTCATAGTATAATATCAGTAAGTTACCCAGGAAGCTCAGAGCAGTAAACCAGTTATATAAGACCATATCAAGAAAAAAGAGACTTAATTTAAGAGTGGTGAATACCAAAATACCCCAAAAACAAGAAGAGGGAAGAATAAAGTTTGTGATCAGGAAGAAAACAATACCCTGAAACCTGTAGAGAAGAACGAGGTCCGTATCAGTGAATAAAATAAGTGCTCCAAACTAAACCTCAGTCGAGATAACACAAAGTACCTTGGTTTACCCAATAATGAAGAAGGAAGACAAGAAAACCAGAAGAATGAAGACTAGACGAGGGACAAGAATGAAGACTAGAAGAGGGACAAGAATGAAGACTAGAAGAAGGACAAGAAGGAAGACCAGAAGGAAGATACGAAGAAGGACAAGAAGGAAGACAGGAGGAGAGGAAGAAATAGTATGAAAGAAACACCGTTGTAAAACCTATTATTATATAAACTACTATCAACCCCAAACCCACAAAAACTATACAAAAGAAAGTATAACATACCCAAAATCCTATAAAATGTAATTATTGAGAAAACTAAAGTGCTGTATAGCGTTATAAGAAGTGAACCGACTAAAGCTATTGTGTAATAAAGAAAATAAACTAGTCTTAACAGTCCATGATTACTAAAGGTCTGGTCTGAGATAATAAGACTCAAAATATCAGAACCAACAGTGAAAGTGAATTTGTGTAAGTGTTTTTTAAAATTGCAATAAACTTAAAGTTGGTGATACTATAACTTATCAGTATGCTATATCACAACTTTAATATCTAATAATAATCAGCATAATAAAATAATAAAATGGAATATTTCCAGTATTTTATTATTTTAATGTAAATCTTTATTTACAAGACATTTGTAAAAAATGATAATAAATAGAGTATGGGAGTTTATGTTTACTGATGTAGGGGATCACAAATAATTATGGTTTAGACCAGAAAGGACTGGCATTAATATAGTATTAATAAGTGTAAAATGTTTAAATAGACTGTTTATTCACAGTCCTAAAATCAATGTGTTAGTAAAATGTATTTGTAAGAGTTATTAAAAAATAAGATTTATGTTATGTGTTTTAAAAAGAATTATGTTTGATAAATAATAGCCTACATACCATTAATAATGTTCTAATAGGTATGCTATGTTAGCTCAAGAATAGTTAAAAGATGTATGTTCAAACCATGTCTGCAATATGTTCAATTGTGCAGATTGCTAAACAATGTTCATAATTATTTATTTTAATAACCGTGGTGTTAATTGAATACTACACCACCCAATAAGTTATAAACCATGTTATTTTCATATAATTGTAATTATATAAAGTCAGAGGAGGAGTTAAGTTTAAATTTATTTGAGAAAGACAGAAATATAAAATTCTAAAATCTAGGCCATTTGGTGAGTTCACAGAAACAATATAAACCAGTATAATTCACTTATAAATCCTGTAAACTAGCAAGATTTATATAAGATAACTCAGTTAACCACTACTGGGAATGATCCTATGAGTTAAAATGATAATAAGGAAATATACCTTAAAACATTGTAAATTTTCAAAAGTATAAATTAATTAATTTTAAAGAGCAATGTCAAGTTTACAAATTAACACAAAAAACCAGTTCAAAGGTTTAATTTATATGTACTTAAGGAAAGGAAGAGGAATATGACTAATTAAAATTTATTATAATAGTATTAATAATATTTAAAATGGAGGGAATTCGTATAAAGACGGAAATCCAATTTTGAGCCTATATTTCCAAAAAGTGGAAGGAATTTGTTAATTTCCACAAAATGTCTACAGATATGGACTATAATACATCAATTTAAAGGGAATGAGATGATTAAACCAATAATAAGGTTCATAATTCATAAAAGTGATGAATAAAATAGATAAATTCCATATATAATGTAATATTTTCTAATGTGTACAGGTAATCGAAATATGTTAACAATACTTTTTCAAGGATTAACTGGGCCAGATTTATGACCAAGTTAATTAGTCTTTTGTTGAATATCAAGCTGGACAGTTGTGTAAAAAACGTTCCTTTAAAACCGAATCGAAAATGGTACTAGCAGTTAGCCATTAAAATCAGTGAAACGAGAGTTAAACGAATTAGACACTTTTTAAACTAAAGCTATCAAAACATTCACGACAATAGTGAAAACAAACACCTAACTTCATAATACTAGTGATAGAAACCAGTAAAACATTATATTTAAACTGATTCACTCTACAATCCTAACCATATCTTGAGAACTTTAACACGCAGAAGTGAACACATACAAAATAAACTAACTAACACAAGGTTACACAGAACACTTCGCCAGAATACACCAAATAAATTAACAGACATATTACACCAGTGCGGGGACATTTCAAACCTTAATGAAGGTAATTTTATTGTGATTTTCTGACGCGACGCATTTGCAGTAACCTAGTCCAAATCGAGTAGCGGCCATCTTGAATACGGAGCCTGCTTCCTACATCGCAGTGACGTCAGTCTTCAATGGTTCGACAAAACATTTATTAAAATATTATATATTGGAATTATTTAAATACTATTGAATAATAATTATTGTATTTATTTTTAATTGTTAATGTTATACTTTCTCGTCACCCTTCTCTGACTATTAATTCTAATCGCTCAAAGAACCTGTCTTATAATATATTAAATATCATAAATTTTGTTCTGTATGACACAATCGATAATTCCTGAGACAGAGTCGATAATTGCTCTCCATCGATAAAAAATCGATTATTTATTTAAATTGTCAATAAATCTTTATATTTCCATTACTTCGTATCTGTTACTTATTTCACAGGTTAATTTAAGAGTATTTATTAAGACTGAAGAACTTAAATAAGAAGAATATATATTATTTGAACGAGATATTGGACCAGCCAGAAAAGTCATAAATCGATAATTAGCTGGAGTTAATCTATTGAACTCTAGACTTGGTTCAAATCTTCAAGAAGTGCTCGACGGTCAATAAATACCTACCTGTTATTAAAATTTTTACAAGAACCTTTTAAAACAGATTTATTTCTTATACACACCTTTATAAACATAAACAAGATTTCTGACTATTTGAAAATTCTATTTTTATAAAATTTTCCATATACATTTTATTCTTTTGTAACGACCGGCATACAGGGTCTGGTTACAATATTTATACATAAATTTACCTCAAGATGTTATTTTTCTATTTGGAACATGTTTCGGGTACTATCTTGTACCCATCCTCATACCCATCCTTGTACCCAACTAACACATACACCACAATCACACACAATAAAACCAACTTGAAAAACCAGAAGCCAACAGGAAGCCACAATAGTCAACCAACAACACATATATACTTCACCAGACAAAAAAAACGGAAGGCTGAGGATGGGTACAAGATAGTACCCGAAACATGTTCCAAATAGAAAAATAACATCTTGAGGTAAATTTATGTATAAATATTAAATGTAATATATATTGTAGCATGACAGATAATGCCCATAGTTCTGAAGGGAGAGAAAGATCATAAAATAAAATAAAAAACATTTTAAATCCAAGAAAGCAACATTAAAAATTAATTAAGAACCACCGTAAAGCACAATCATAGATTGAAGTAAGAGTTTCATTAAAACCAATATTACAATGAGTGATGAGTAATCAAAATAAACTTCAAAGCTAAAAATAAAGTAAAGTAATACCCAGGTAGGATAGGAGTAAGTAAGGAAGAAACCCAGAACAAGACAACATCCACCATAAAAAGTGATACTTTTCTAAGAAACAAGGAGGATAGGAGTAATTAAAGAAGAAACCAGAACAAGACAACATCCACAAGAAGACGGAGTGCTCTTATAAGAAACCAAAACAAAACCCCAAAAGAAAGTAATAAAAATAATGACCAATGAAAGTATAACAAAAAACCCAAATTTAGAAAACCATGTAAAATAGATATAAACCAAAAGTGTATAAAGTAGAATTGAAAGTGAACCAATGTGAATTAATTATATAATGCAAAAAACAAACCTTCATTATCCTCTATAAACAAACTTCTTGATTTTAAAAAGACTATAAAACTAATTAGAAATAAAAGCAAAGAATAAAAAGGGGATCAGTGCAAGTTTTTATGTTATATTAAATAAACCTAATGTATCAATATTGGAGTTCATAAACTGAGTAAATTGTGAAATTATACAACTTTAAAGTGTTTATATTATATCAATGAATAATATTAAATAGAGTATTATAATGACAAATAATACAAGTGTTTCTAAATAATAACTGCCACTCTTTATATACAACATTCATTAGAATGACAGTAAATAAAACAAGAGCAGGCCATATAAAAAGTGAAATGACCAAGAATCATTACCCCAAAAATCAAACAAAAAACAGCTAAAACCGAAAATGAAACTAGTATAAGAAATAGTGTAAACGATGGAAGGACAGATATGTTTTGTTTAGAATAAGTTCAGATAACTCAATACTGAAATATCAGAGTTAAATACCATTCTTTTATTATGAAAATGTTTATTATGTTTTAAGAATAGTTAATCCAGATTAAAATGTGTGAGATTAAACACCCTTGTTAATTTCAGTTATGTGTTATGAATTAATAGTATAAATTATATACTAAATGTTCTTTTGTTAAAATAAGGAAATGTTAATCAATATTATATTAGAATAGAAAGTGAGAAAGGTATAAACAAGATGTATTATTTAAAAACTTTGTATGTAAAAACAGTTAAAATCTAGGCCAAATGGTAAATCTAAACAGCATTATAATTGATGAATTGTAACCCCTCTTTAAGTGTTGTATTGACTCATAAAAAATGGGGGTTTTTTAATTTTTTTTTTTTTTTCTAAAGAGGGGCCACAAGTTAATTAAAACTAGGCCAAAGCCTAGAGAAGCCAAAAATGCGCTGGATCCAGTGAGACGGGACTTGCAATTAAAACTCACAAAATTAACAACCAATAAAATTGTTTTATTATAAACAAACTTTAAGTCTCTTTAACCCAACAAAATCATTATATCTCCTTTAAAAAATGTTACTTGAAAAAATCAATAAATATAAAATTTATATTCTATATTCTCCTTAAAAAAAGTTTCTGCAAAAAAATTTAAATATAAAATTTAATTTAAATTAATAAAAAATGTTCTTTTCCAATCGGTGTTACTTTTCCCCACTGAGCCCCTATACCTAACCCCCAAAAATACACATGAATATACAATACATATAATGAACATATAAGGAAATATGTCTACAATATACAACACATACACACGTTCCACAACACAGGACAATTACAACTTCCATCATTAAAATCTTGCCACACCTCTTTCACCCCATGAGGTACATAATTTACAATTTATAAATATCCTTGCACGCAACACCTATTGCAAGGTCTTAATACCTAATAACTCAAGATATATGTGTGTAACACCAGTGCCCCCAGGGCATACTAAAATTCGGGAGTTGGCATAATGCCTGATACTATTATAAGGTGCTCCCACATTGAGCACTTAGACTTGGAGTAAATATAATTAGAATTCAGTAAACACACAAGTGATCATAATCAATTAAAAGAATTTAACATGATAAATTTTGTTAAATATTGAAAACAGTAATGTGTCATAATGCCTTATAACCTTTTAAAAATTAATTTGGCCCAAAGGCCGACATGTTCCTAGGCAAGATCGTGCATAACTAAACCTGTCCCAAGAGCATGTTCAAGTCTGCATGAAAATCCACCTATACAGGATTAAACTGGGGACCCGACTGAACTACCAAAGAAACTCCTATCCATTATATGACCCAAACTGAATATAAATATATGAAATTAATGCATAAAATGAAAACTAAATTAAACCTGTGAAATTACATGATGAATTACTAGCACTAAGGTAACCCTTCTACTGAAAACAAGAAAGAAATTTACATGTCTGAATGGTAATCAGCCACAGATACATGCCAACCTCTGGGCTCACATTTAATATAACAGTGTTACAAAATGTACAAAAGATTCCCCCCCCAAGTCCACGCACTATTCTGTCCCATTAACCGGGGACCCAATTAAAATGTTTAAAGCTTAAAGTCATTGAATGTGGTGTAGCTATATGTCCACGAGTTCTAGTGGGTTACATTCCCTTGTATAAAAGTAATATGGTTTGGTGTCACCTGATTTATTCTGTGGTGTGAAGTTTGGTGTGGTGGTCTACATTTTAGTGTGAGTGTGGCCTGTCCTCGCTGTTCTCCTCCGGCAGATGAAGTTGAGAGAGTCTAGATGGTCATGTTCAGGTTGGGGCTGTTCCTCGACTTGAAGCGAGGGACCCTATGCATACAAAATATTATCAGCGAGAATTTCCAAAACTAATTCCCCCAGAAACCTCACACGCACCAAAATCCATTTATAATATTAAACACAGCTTTAGGCCTACTTAAAATGAAAGTTTGACACACTCTGCAACAGGTTATACAGGCATATGGCCCTATCTTGGAAAACATTTAGTTTAGTTAAATTACATATTATTCTGACTTTACATTATTCTCAATTCTATTAAAGTTTGTCACTTGTTTCTATTAAAACTTTATATTTTTATTATGACTCTCTTTCTTTAACATTCTCAATAAATTTGGGGTGACTTAATTATTCATACTAACTTGATTCACCACTTGGCATGTATACATTTATAAACTTTACCCCTCTGGGTTAACATTATTCAATTACGGTGCCTTAGTTAAGACTTCATTTACTGATATATAATTACTCAGTTTGTTATACAATTTACACATACTTGAATTTGCCACGTGGTGTGATAGGTTAACCGATTTCATTCATTTCTGTACTTATTAAACAAATTCCTTTTGCATAACTTCAAATTAATGTATATAAGTATATTGCAGTCACTTACCGCAGATCTGTTTTAATCTAGCCTGCCATAGATGGAAGATGGTACAATTAAAAACTTCTCTCTGTCGGAGGACGCGGCAAGGCGTCTGTTTGATTCAGGACCAGAATAAAGACAGGTTTAGAAATGCATATTCCAGATTCTCAACTTGCGATCAGCGTCGACCGCCAGGTTGCAGCACCAATCGGGCGCAGCGTTATTTACCGCATTACAGTACCGTAGAACACCACCGCTAACTACAGTACGTTATTTTTCTTTTAGCGTGTTCGTTAAATGCAGTATACGCGTCGATCTTAATCGACTCGGCACAGAATTAAGTACAGAAAAATAGTTAAACTGATGGAATTTATATAAGGTAAATCAGTCATAGAGTCATATAACTGGAACTATAATTAAGAAAGATATTGTAAAAAGATAGTAAGAATTATTGTTAAAAATGCAAAGGTAAAAACTGAAAATTCAAAGAGGGGAGTCACATATTAATGCATAATATTTAAAAAGATAACCAATTAACCAAATTACAAGAAATTAAGGGAAGATAAACCTTTTATGTCAATCTGAGATTTAATACAATCATAAGTATAACATAAAATGGCAAACAGTTTGAGAAGGACAGGAAGTAAAATTTTAAGACTTACAATTTTCAAAATGAAGTAAATATAGCATTTTAGATAAAAAACTTAGTAAAACTATCTTATTTGGTATCAAATCAAGCAGAATGAACTGAAGAAGAAGATTATGTATTTAGTATTTAATAAATTTAAATAATAACAAAAATATATTCAGTAGTATAATATAAAAATTTTAAATGTAACGGAAGCTAGAAAGTTTTGAAACAATGGAGTGCTAATATTAAATTGGCTAAGACTTTAGTAGAAGACGAAGGAAATGAGTTAGTTCATTATTAGACGTTGTGAAGTACACTTAAGACGAGCTCTTGCTAAACTATTAACCTAATAGCGAAGACATAAATGGCATACATTCGACAAGCCTAGTCTACTGTGGAAAACGCGAGTTTTGTAAAATTACATTTAAACCTTAACTTCAGTGAAACTAACACCTACAAACATTAAATTAACTTAAAACAGAGCAGAAAACAAGTGAATATAAAATTTAAACGATTAAAACTATTAATTCCACATAACGAAATGAACAGTGCAATTATCGACCTAATAGACTAAACTGAAATATAACTTAACACAACACATTTTATCGAAGTGAACCACAACCACTTAACCAGGACCACTGCACTAACACCCGAAGGAATAATCGCAGCTGCAGGAACGAGAAATCATAGGAAAAGCAGCGTTTATTGGAAGCAGAATCTGCGAGGTGCATTCGTCAATTACATCTGAACATGGAGCGGCCATCTTTGACTTCCCACAATTCCAAGCGACACTGCCAGTAAATCTTCATGGTTTGAAAAATTCTTTACTTACTATTATATATTGAATGTTATATATGTATTTTAATTAATAAGTTGATATACTGTAATGTTATACTTTCAATACTTTGCCCTTTTTCTCTGACTATATATAAAATAACTGTTTAAAAAACCCGATAATAAATAATTGTACAATCTATTGATATACCCTGAGAGAGTTGATTAATCAATCGATAGAAAATCGATTACTTTATATTATTTGTTAATAAAATTCCTTAAATACTGTAAAATCAAATCCTATTTATTCCTAAATTATAACTAGCATAATATATCATATTAGTTGAGACTTAACTACAGAATTTAACAACTTTAAAGGAAGATAACCTGCAAATAAGGAAAGTTCACCAATCGATTGTTCCTGGAGACAATCCTATTAACTGGTAAAAGGATTCTAAATACAGAAAAGGATAATTAAATAAAAACAATTAGTAAGAAGTTCGAAACACCACGAAACATTTTAAAATAATTAATATTAAATTAATTTAAAAAATATATATAAATACTTATAAAATTTTTTTTTATCAAACAACAAATAACAAATTCATTGAATTTGTTACAAATTGGCGACCAACTAAGGGGCTTTAATTAGTGATTGATAGGCCACTATAATTTGCCCAATCCCTAATTGGAGCTTGGTAGCAGTTATAAAGTTAGAAGAAAGGGAAAATGCAACGCTGAGCAACATCAAAGAAACGGGCGGTGGAGGCCGAAAAGGAAATCAATATGGAAGACAAGTAGGTGACGCCGGTGGAAGACGTGGAAATGATGCTACCTCCGATCGAACCAAACAAACCGATGTTACAAAAGGAACAACCCGAGGTACCCACACAAACAGGGGACGTCAATGTCCCAGAGAAGGAGATGGAGAAGTCCAAAACAATGGAAGATAGCAAAATGGATAAGATAATGGAAATGTTCCTACAAATGAGTAAGGGAAGGAAAGAAGACAACCAGTCCTTGAAGGAAGAATTGAGTGAAATAAATAAGAACATAGAATCCACAAAAGAAGAGTTAAGGAAGGACATGGAAGGAAATAGTAAGAAGATGGAAGAAGAAATGGGGAAAAAATTAGAAGAATTGAAGGAGGACAACCAGTCTTTAAAGGAAGAATTCAAAACAACCAAGGAAGAATTGGGTAATAAAATTGAAAATACAAATAAGAAAATAGAGGAAATCAGCAAGGAACTGAAAGAGGACAACAGATCCTTGAGTCAGAAAGTTGATGAAACTAATCAGAAGATGGAGGAAACCAGCAAGAAGATGGAGAGTGACAACCAACTGTTAAAGGAAGAATTGAGTAAAAAGATGGATGAAAATGACCAATCCACAAAGGAAGAATTAGGACAATTAAGTCACCAAATCGAAGAGACCAATAAGAAAATAGAGGAAAACAATAAGAAGATGGAAGAGAAGATGGAGGAGAAGTTGGAGGAATTGAAAGAAGATAACCAACTATTAAGAGAAGAATTAAGGGAGGTTAACCAAGAAAATCTGGACAAATTAGATGAGAGGATAGAGTTGTTAAAGGAAGAGTTGAGCAAGGAAATCAACGATAATAATGAATCCACTACTAAGAAATTAGAAGAAGAAACCATGGAAATCAAACAACAAATTAGGGAAGTGGACAAAGGTGTAGCCAGACGGAGAGAGAAGTACAGGGTTTCAAAGAAGAGGTAAACACCAAGTTCACCAATATCGAAGAGTACAGTAGGAGGAAGATGGAAGAAAACCGAAGAGAAACCCAGGTAGAATTCGGGAAGGTACGGAACCAAGTCACGGAAAGGTGTGACGGAATGGAAGAGGCTATGACGAATATAACGGGTCAGGTACGGCAGAGCCAAGAAGAAATGGAAGTCATGAGAAATCGACCCACTAACTTTACTGGGATACCAATCAATGAAAATCGGGAATGGTTGAATTTCCGACAGTACAAAAGAAAACCGATGGAGTTCCTGGCCCGGATTGAGGAATACTTCGCCAAACATACAGGGAGTAGGTGGAATAACAACCGGGAGATATTGGACGAGTCGTTCAGGGAAATGACCGACAATTGGTGGATGGCGAATCGAAGTGAGATCGCAGACTACCAACAGTTCAGAAACCTGTTCAAAGCGAAGTACTGGTCAGAAACCACGCAGAACTTGATACGAGACAATATTTACCATGGACGATATAAGGCCCAACTAGGTAACACCATAACGGCCTATTTCTTAGGAAAGGTGTGTCTGGCGAAACATTTAGAACCGGCAATACCCGAGGAATGCCTGGTGAACAATTTGTCCTACCACTACGACGAAGATATAATCAGAGCAAGAAGGGGTAGCCAGATTAAGACAGTGCAAGCCATGACCGAATTACTGGAGAGTTATGAGAACGAGGAATACTACCACCAGAGTAGAAGGAGGAATGATAGACCAGAAATAAGAAGTAACCAGTACCCCAGTAACAATAACAACCAGAATGGTAACAACTACCAAGGGAACCGTAACCATCAGAATAATTACAATGGCAATAATAACCCGCCGAATAATAATAATAATCACTTTAGCAATAATCCAAATAATAATAGGAACAACAACCACTACCCAAATAACCGTAATAACTATTATCAGCACCCTAATAATTCCTATAGTCAGAGAAACCCCCACCCCGGTAATACTGAACGTTATTACCAAAATAATAGAAATTACAATTCAAACAACTATAACAATAACAACAGGATTTCCCGACCACGAGTAAATTTCATAAGAGCTGAAGATCATGGGCCAAGAAGGTATAACCGTCAGCGAAGGAACAGTTTCCACGATGGAGATCGTCGGCGGAGGAGCGAAGAACGTGATGGTCTGAGGTACGAACAACATAGACGGAGTACCAGTCTAGATGGTCCAGAACGGCAAACAAACCGAGAACAACCATCTAACCATCATACAGAGCGGCAGGCAACCACTCAAGGTTTACCGACTGAAACCTCAGTCGGACCTAACCATAATAACAATGACAAAGAGAATTGGGTATCAGTCAGTGAAAATCCTGGTTTTTCAATACTGCATAACCAATCAAGTAACGACGGAGGACCCCGAATAGCTCGGATAAACCATATCATGGCAGAGGACAGCCAAGAACCTAATAATGATCCCAGCAATGAGAATGAAAGAGATTATTCAAACGTCGACATCGGTAAGTATGGGACTGATCCAATATGGTCCAAATACCTAGTGAGATGGTAATACCATGAAATCGAACAAAAAGAAAATAATGCGATTATTTAGAAGAAGAATAGAATTTGAATTTTGTATAAATCAACAAAATTTTAAAAATATAAGTAAGATTAACTTACAACTAATTATTTATGTAATTTAATTTTGGATGAATGAAAAAGAAGAATTTGAATTTTGTATAAAATGATCAAAATTTAAAAAGATAGTAAGATCAACTTACACAAATAATTTAAAAGAAAATAATTTGGAATTATTAAAAGAGAAGAATTCGTTAAAATAATAAAATTATCAAAATCTAAAAAAAAAAAAAATTATATAATAAGAACGACCTATGACTAACTATTTATGAAACGATTATGGAAACAGATAATCAAGAAGGATGATTATGATATTACTCAGTTCTGAAAAAACAAAGAAGAACAACTCATACCAAACTTATGAAGAAAATGGTTTTGACAAGAAAATAATAAAACATTAATGAAAGGCAAAGAGAAATAAGGACCACATGGAAAAATATAATATTAATGAATTAATTTTAATGAATACAAAAGCGGATTAATAACTTTCTGAGAAAGAGAAAAGAAAGAAAAATATGTTTATATAATATGATCATAATAACAACTTGGATGTCAATTATAAAGAAACCAATTGAAAAAACGAATTAACATAAAATACTACCATTCAAATAATTAATAAGAACAAAAAAAAAAAACTATATATATATATATATATATATGCTATCAAAATCAACAACCAGAAGAAGATATAATGAGAATTCAGATGAAAAAGGAAAAAGTTACACCATAACTAGTAACAAACATATTAACAAAAATTTCCAACCATGATAAAAATCAATATATCAGCCGAGCTAAAAAGTTAGAAGAATATATAATGAGAATAATAAATACTAAGAAGAATAAATGAGATAGAAAATGTGAGATCATCTGAGAAACAACAAAGTGAAGTATCCAAAGATATTTTTATTAGTCGAAAATTAGACTATTCTATATGTAATTTTTATTTGATGACTGTCTGTAGATAATTCCAGCAGCATTATGTTTTTGAGCAGAGATGAATTGCCTCTGATCTCAATGAGAAGTGTAGTATGGCCAGCAGAGTATATCTAGCCAAAAGTGCCTCTTTGGACTGCCCCAGCTCACGTATTAGGGAATGTTAGGGAATTAATATCCCATGGATAAAACACAAAGTTAAGAAAAAGGAAAAATATAATAATAATAATAGTAAATCTCAGAAAACACTAACTATCCAAGAAGAATCAAAGTCAGATAAAAGACTATAAAGTTTGTTAAATTCAGGTATGAAGAAGCCGATATAGAAATGGGGAGGAAGATGAAGAATAATAAATAAAAAGTTATCATAAGCAATTATTTCATCCATAATCAAGTCTGAAATAATCACTTCTGGAGGAGAGCAATCTGTAGCATGACAGATAATGCCCATAGTTCTGAATGGAGAGAAAGATCATAAAATAAAATAAAAAACATTTTAAATCCAAGAAAGCAACATTAAAAATTAATTAAGAACCACCGTAAAGCACAATCATAGATTGAAATAAAGTTTCATTAAAACCAATATTACAATGAGTGATGAGTAATCAAAATAAACTTCAAAGCTAAAAATAAAGTAAAGTAATACCCAGGTAGGATAGGAGTAAGTAAGGAAGAAACCCAGAACAAGACAACATCCACCATAAAAAGTGATACTTTTCTAAGAAACAAGGAGGATAGGAGTAATTAAAGAAGAAACCAGAACAAGACAACATCCACAAGAAGACGGAGTGCTCTTATAAGAAACCAAAACAAAACCCCAAAAGAAAGTAATAAAAATAATGACCAATGAAAGTATAACAAAAAACCCAAATTTAGAAAACCATGAAATAGATGTAAACCAAAAGTGTATAAAGTAGAATTGAAAGTGAACCAATGTGAATTAATTATATAATGCAAAAAACAAACCTTCATTATCCTCTATAAACAAACTTCTTGATTTTAAAAAGACTATAAAACTAATTAGAAATAAAATCAAAGAATAAAAAGGGGATCAGTGCAAGTTTTTATGTTATATTAAATAAACCTAATGTGTCAATATTGGAGTTCATAAACTGAGTAAATTGTGAAATTATACAACTTTAAAGTGTTTATATTGTGTCAATGAATAATATTAAATAGAGTATTATAATGACAAATAATACAAGTGTTTCTAAATAATAACTGCCACTCTTTATATACAACATTCATTAGAATGACAGTAAATAAAACAAGAGCAGGCCATATAAAAAGTGAAATGACCAAGAATCATTACCCCAAAAATCAAACAAAAAACAGCTAAAACTGAAAATGAAACTAGTATAAGAAATAGTGTAAACGATGGAAGGACAGATATGTTTTGTTTAGAATAAGTTCAGATAACTCAATACTAAAATATCAGAGTTAAATACCATTCTTTTATTATGAAAATGTTTATTATGTTTTAAGAATAGTTAATCCAGATTAAAATGTGTGAGATTAAACACCCTTGTTAATTTCAATTATGTGTTATGAATTAATAGTATAAATTATATACTAAATGTTCTTTTGTTAAAATAAGGAAATGTTAATCAATATTATATTAGAATAGAAAGTGAGAAAGGGTATAAACAAGATGTATTATTTAAAAACTTTGTATGTAAAAACAGTTAAAATCTAGGCCAAATGGTAAATCTAAACAGCATTATAATTGATTAATTAAGTACAGAAAAATAGTTATACTGATGGAATTTATATAAGGTAAATCAGTCATAGAGTCATATAACTGGAACTATAATTAAGAAAGATATTGTAAAAAGATAGTAAGAATTATTGTTAAAAATGCAAAGGTAAAAACTGAAAATTCAAAGAGGGGAGTCACATATTAATGCATAATATTTAAAAAGATAACCAATTAACCAAATTACAAGAAATTAAGGGAAGATAAACCTTTTATGTCAATCTGAGATTTAATACAATCATAAGTATAACATAAAATGGCAAACAGTTTGAGAAGGACAGGAAGTAAAATTTTAAGACTTACAATTTTCAAAATGAAGTAAATATAGCATTTTAGATAAAAAACTTAGTAAAACTATCTTATTTGGTATCAAATCAAGCAGAATGAACTGAAGAAGAAGATTATGTATTTAGTATTTAATAAATTTAAATAATAACAAAAATATATTCAGTAGTATAATATAAAAATTTTAAATGTAACGGAAGCTAGAAAGTTTTGAAACAATGGAGTGCTAATATTAAATTGGCTAAGACTTTAGTAGAAGACGAAGGAAATGAGTTAGTTCATTATTAGACGTTGTGAAGTACACTTAAGACGAGCTCTTGCTAAACTATTAACCTAATAGCGAAGACATAAATGGCGTACATTCGACAAGCCTAGTCTACTGTGGAAAACGCGAGTTTTGTAAAATTACATTTAAACCTTAACTTCAGTGAAACTAACACCTACAAACATTAAATTAACTTAAAACAGAGCAGAAAACAAGTGAATATAAAATTTAAACGATTAAAACTATTAATTCCACATAACGAAATGAACAGTGCAATTATCTACCTAATAGACTAAACTGAAATATAACTTAACACAACAAATTTTATCGAAGTGAACCACAAACACTTAACCAGGACCACTCCACTAACACCCGAAGGAATAATCACAGCTGCAGGAACGAGAAATCATAGGAAAAGCAGCCTTTATTGGAAGCAGAATCTGCGAGGTGCATTCGTCAATTACATCTGAACACGGAGCAGCCATCTTTGACTTCCCACAATTCCAAGCGATACTGCCAGTAAATCTTCACGGTTTGAAAAATTCTTTACTTACTATTATATATTGAATGTTATATATGTATTTTAATTAATAAGCTGATATATTGTAATGTTATACTTTCAATACTTTGCCCTTTTTCTCTGATTATATATAAAATAACTGTTTAAAGAACCCGATAATAAATAATTGTACAATCTATTGATATACCCTGAGAGAGTCGATTAATCAATCGATAGAAAATCGATTACTTTATATTATTTGTTAATAAAATTCCTTAAATACTGTAAAATCGAATCCTATTTATTCCTAAATTATAACTAGCATAATATATCATATTAGTTGAGACTTAACTACAGAATTTAACAACTTTAAAGGAAGATAACCTGCAAATAAGGAAAGTTCACCAATCGATTGTTCCTGGAGACAATCCTATTAATTGGTAAAAGGATTCTAAATACAGAAAAGGATAATTAAATAAAAACAATTAGTAAGAAGTTCGAAACACCACGAAACATTTTAAAATAATTAATATTAAATTAATTAAAAAAAAATATATATAAATACTAATAAATTTTTTTTTTATCAAACAACAAATAACAAATTTATTTAATTTGTTACAATATATATATACTCACATTATATATATTATAACTCTACTTATATGCGTTATTGTTGTGTCGTGTTGTTTTTGAGTACCTACCTGCTGTCCGATCTTGCGGATTCTTCCGACTAGGGCGTGTGGATTTTGGATTTGAAGTTCGCAAGCTAGTAATCTCAAATTTATTGCAACAATACACAAAATAGGTTACTTTAAAGGGGGAGAGTTTTGTGAGACTGGAAGGCTTTATCGTACAACAATAAAACACTATTATGTGGGGTAATAAAACGTTGTTTATTACTCCAACAACACACAAGAAATAAATGGTTATTGTATTATCAATTTCTTACAGTCTAAACAATGAATCAATGTTTTTCGATTGGTTAATAATTGAAAAGAAACTAAACTCGTTCTTTGGCGAGTTAATTGCAATTTAAATTTTAATTAATTAATTGATTTGATTTGATTAAATTTCTTTTACTAAATTGAATTTAAATGTTCATGAACCAAAATATAAAACTCTGAAGTTAATTAGAATAATTTTCCAAAATAAATTAGACGTGACAGTCTAGTTCACGTTATTTCATTTCTAGTGATTCGACTTCTGTTATACTGCAGTATGAACTAATAATTAGATTGTTAGTTAAGATTTGTATAGCGCTTTTATACTACTTCTATTTCTTAACTATAGCATACTAATGACTTAAACTGCTATACAGATTATCACAATGAATTTATTCTTAATTACTAGAGTCTTTGATTTTTGTATGGCACCTGAATTATTTGAATTTACAATGTTTTTAAATGAAAAATAGAAAATTTAATGTTGAAAAATAAATAAGTGGATTTTGCTTTCCTGTTATTGAAGAGGATGTCGTTCCGATTTTCCCTCGTCGATTCGAGTCCTTCGCTAGAGAAAGTAATCTGCTTAGAGCTGCTGGATTCGGTCGTGGAGTTCAAAATTTCGGCAACACTCTGCTTCCTTGCTGTTTGTGAATATTTTAACGTCTGCGGCTCTCTGCTGGAACTGCTTCCTGTCCCTCGTCGATTCGCACGTCGCACGTCAGCGTGTGTGTGTGTGTGTGTGTGTGCTTCGTTCGAGTGGTAGCTCTGCTCGTCAGCTGTTCACCAATAATTTAGACGGCCTCTCTGCTGTATTCTTGAAGTCTGGTCTTGAAGTCTGGTGGATCTCTTGCGTGCTTATGACTAGCTGGTAGTACACAATAAGCTTGGTTGATGTACTGAAGAGTATCTCGCCTTTACGCCACAATTACGAGCTATACAGTTGATCTGTGTTTATTGTGTTCGTAATTGCGTGTGTGTTGACCACGTAGAGTCTTCTTGTTGATCTTCACCACTATGGTTACTAGACGATCGAAGAATTACGTCTTAACTTCGTGAGTACTGGCAGAAGAGTGATGTTTCAGCCTGAAAACACCTCGCTGGTCGGGGTTTGCGTCAAATGATTTGATTGGCTGACACACTCTCCCTACTACATAAAATTTGAATTCCCTTGGTCCGTGAGAATGAAGTCAGATTCCCACAGACGGAGAATTGTTATTATTTCTAATACTATTAAATCCGGCGGAACCAATTTGTCGGTCCGCATTTCCTGTGCTTATTTAATTTTGCAATAACTTGGTTGCAAACCAAGTTGTGTGAAATCTAAAATATACAATCTGTCAGAAATTATTATCTTCATAGCATACTAAAATCTCATTAATGTAACTCTATTTTTACAGAAGTTATTCAATTATATTTAATTAACTCTTTCATTTGTTAATTATATTGCGTAAAATTTGCACACGTCATTATTAATATTTCGGCAAACATTTTGGCTATCTTGGATTTCGCCTTCATTTCTTAGTTTCCGAGATATTAATAATTAACAGTTTGGGTGTGGCCCTGCCTTGTACAGCGAACTGATTACATAATGACCACGTGTGCGTCGCTTTACTAAGCATTATTTTCAACGCTCTACATTCAAATGGAGTTTTGACTGTTATACTTTATTTAAATATGCTTTCAGTATGCAGGCAACATATAACCCCAAATAGTTAATATTTGGTGCCGTTATAATATATATATATATATATATATTGTAGCACAACGAAGTTTTTACCTTATTCTACGA
Source organism: Magicicada septendecula (assembly GCA_034769895.1). Lineage (NCBI taxonomy): Eukaryota > Metazoa > Arthropoda > Insecta > Hemiptera > Cicadidae > Magicicada > Magicicada septendecula. Next base: position 54,747 of record JAWRYS010001220.1, on the reverse strand, counting down.
ATTAAGATCATATAGGAAAAGAAGGGAAGAAGTCATCCGGAAGGAGTAATATCAACTTAAATAAAAGTTGTAGAAAAAAGTAATTACAATCATCAATAAAAGGACTTAACAGAACTAAACAAATCGATTCAATCATTTACATATAGTCAATTTATAGCCAAAAAGTGTTAAAAATCAAATAGTATTAATATCATATCAATAAAATAATTAGTAGACCCAGTAAGATACGGAGTAGTAAGGAGTAACAGCCCAGAATAAATAAATTAAAATGACAATCCTCAAGATACGGAGTAGTAAGGAGTAACAGCCCAGAATATATAAATTAAAATGACAATCCTCAAAATATGGAGTAGCAAGGATCAACAGAACATAACAAATGAATCAAAATTGAATAATATCAAAATACCCAAAAAACCTATTGTAAAGACATAAAACTCTATAGCAGCAAACAAATAATTAAAAAGAAATTAAACTATATCGGCTATACCAAATTAAATGAAACAACTAGCCCAAAAAAAGAATCAATACAAATAATGAGAAATAATGTAAAATTAATTATAATTAAAATAAATGTGATTAAGGGGAACACCCCAAACCAGTTTTAAAAAAGGACTACAAAAGACAATCATTAATATAAAGTTTTAATGTGTTTATTTATATAATTATTATGTATTATTATTTTTAGTCTATACCATACAAAATATGTTGATAGTAGGAAATACTAGATGTTAGTATGTAAGAGTTTATTGTATTTGAATCATGTTAATTAATGTTGTATTTTTGTGAAGTAAGGAAAGGCAAAATAATAATTCAAACGACCCATAAATAGTAAATCAAAAAATATAAAACTAATAAGATTAATTCAAAATAACATTGCTAGGAAAACTGAAAATTGATGACCAAGACAAATTCAACTTTGACCATATAAATCAAATCAGAGAATATAAATTTATAGAACCTAGATTAAATTGATATAAATTATCATTTTCAGAATACAAATACTTTATCCTAATGATAACAACGACCTATAATAGTGATTAAAGGAATCAGCATGTAAAATTGACTTAAATGGTGATTGTACATTTCTTTGAACCTAATAAACTTAATTATTGTTGAAACTTTTTATGGATTATTTGAGTAATAAATTAAATTACATTAATTATTAAATGCTAACGTGAACTTCTGAAGGAAAGGAACGAACAGAAGAAGAAGTACAGATACTGAATTGCCCGCTACATGCAATTGATGTGGCCAAGAAAATCTATTTAACGCGAAGAAACAAATAACTCTCCATCAGAGTTTACACAGTTATTAATCAGTATTTTTTATTAATTGAACATAAACCAATTAAGAAAATTAAATTAATTATTTATACTCAATTAAAAAAAAATCAATAATAAAAAATTTTATTAACCGATTATTATTTGTAATTAACTTTGTTTTATTACAAATTGGTGCTCAACTTTAGGGGCTTAAAATAGGAATTGGTAGGCCTATAAGATAAAGACGATTTGCTCAATTTCCTATTTTAGCTTGGCAGCTGTTAACCGGTCAGGAAAGTCATCAAAATGCCGAAGAGATCAACATCGAAGAAAAGGGCGGCAGAACTAGAAAAGGAGATAGACATGGAGAACAAGGAGGTGACTCCAGTGGAAGATATGGAGATCACATTACCTCCGGCGGAACCGAACCAGCCCGCACTCCAGGAGAAACAGTTAGAGAATTTAACCACAACAGAAGATACAATATTGAATAAGATGATGGAAATGTTCCAACAGATGAGTAAGAAAATGGAAGAGAAAATGGATGAGAACAACAAAACAACTAAGGAAGAATTCAAATCGATAAAGGAAGGAAAGGAAGAATTGAGTAACCAAATTGGAGATACCAATAAGAAAATTGATGAAAATAGAAAGGAAATGAAAGATGACAACCAAATATTAAAGGAAGAATTAAGGAATGACATTGAGGAACCAGTAAGAAGATGGAAGAGAAGCTGGAGGAAAACAGTAAGAAGATGGAAGAGAAGATGGAGGAAAATAGTAAGAAGATGGAAGAGAAGATGGAGGAAAATAGTAAGAAGATGGAAAGTGACAACCAACAGTTGAGGGAAGAGTTAAGAGAGAATAAGAAGAAGATGGAAGAAAAAATGGGGGAGAAGTTAGAAGAATTGAAGGAGGATAACCAACTATTAAGAGAAGAATTAAGGGAGGTTAACCAGGAAAATATGGACAGATTAGACGAAAAGATAGAATCATTAAAGGAGGAATTGAGTCAGAAGATGGTAGAGAACAATGAAACAATCAGCAAGAAGGTAGAAGAGGAAATAACAGTAATAGAACAAAGGATTACAAAAGCTGACGAAAGATGTAGTCAGACTGAGCGAGAAGTACAGAATCTTAAAGCAGAAGTAAACACAGAAGTACAGAGTTTTAAAGCAGAGGTAAACACCAAGGTTACCAATATAGAAGATAAACAAAAGGAAACGCGTGAAGAATGGGAAAAAGTGAAGAACCTATTCACAGAAAAATGTGACGGGATAGAAGCTGCCGTTACCAATATAAATGGCCAGGTTCGCCAGAGCCAAGCAGACATAGAAACTTGTCTGAACAGACCGACTAACATCACCCATTGTTCCACTACAGAAAACCGAGAAGGGGTTAATTTCCGGCTATACCAAAGAAAGCCAATGGAATTTATATCTCGAATAGAAGAACATTTCGCGAAACATAGGAGTAACCGCTGGAATACAAATAAAGAAGTACTCGATGAGTCATTTAAAGAGATGAGTCATTGGTGGATGGCTATTAGAGATGACGTCACTGACTACCAAATGTTTAAGAGATTGTTTAAGGCCAAGTATTGGCCAGAGTCGACGCAAAATATAGCAAGAGACAATATATGCCATGGGAAATATAACCCATATTGTGGTAACACCTTGACCTCATATTTCCTGGGAAAGGTGTGCATAGCAAACACCTAGAGCCTCAAATACCCGAGGAGTGTCTAGTCAGCAAACTGTCCTATCACTACGAGGAGAATATAATTAGAGCACGTAGGAGTAGTCAGATTAAGACTGTACAAGCTATGAGAGTTACTCAAGATGTACGAGCATGAAGACTATTACCGACAGAGTAGAAGAACTGATAGACCAGAATCGAGGAATAGTAGTAGCTATGTGAATAACAATCAAAATAACGTGAATAACAATCAGTTTAACCCTTTTAACCAGAATAACAATTACTATAATAATCGCAGTAATAATAATAATAATAATAATAATAATAATAACCACAATGGTGGAAATGACAACCACCAATCAAATAGAAATACCTATTATCATAATGGTGAAACCAATAGAAATAGTCAGAGAAATTCAAACCAAAATAATAATTACCCTTATCAAAATAACAATAGAAACTATCAACCAGGTAGTAATTATAATAATAGAACGTACCGACCGAGAGTGAACTATATAAGAGCAGTAGGCAGTGGACAACGGAGGTACCAAAACCAAAGGAGGAATAGCTTCCACGAATACAGAGAACAACAGTTAAACCACGAAGGGGATGATCGGGGAAGTTATGTACACAGGCGAAGTTCCAGCCTGGAGGACCAAAATCAACAACGGAGGAGTGAAGTGTCGTTTGATGATCGCGTGGAGCGACAAGAACCAGCCCAAGGTTTTCAGACCGACGTTGCAGTCGGCCCAATTAGCGATAATACTCCACCTTTAAACTAGAGGAGGCGGTGATAGACAATCACAACCCTTCACTGCTCCTATCTACTGGGTATGAACAAGAGTTAAATGAACAAAACGAGAATAAGGAATTTACAATTATTTACAATAATTACCTTAAGGATATCAGAACAGATTTGTTAGAAGAAAACGATATACAAATTAATAATCAAAATAATGAAATAATATACGTAATGGCAGAAGTAGAAGGTATTTCAGCGCAAATCATGATAGACACTGGAGCGAATGTCTCAATAATTAGCAATAACGAGTTGGACCGTATACAACAAGAATGTCACCGAACATTACCGGTATTACCAATCAATAATGTTGTACTTATAGGCGTCACTGGTTGGAAAAATAAAATGATACGTAAACAAGTATCATTGAACGTTACAAGTAAGGGGGTAAGTTTGGACATGGTGTTTCTCATTGCATCTGGGTTACCATTTAATATCTTGATAGGGTGCGACCTGTTAAGAAGAAACTCTGCTGTTATTGATCTGTGCAGAAAGAAGGTGTCATTGTTTTCAGGAGATTCAACATGGATAGCCGATTTAATAAGTAACGAAATAATAAATTCCCAACCGGGTCCCAACCGACAGATTGAATTAAATTATGTAGCGGATAAATCAGCATACAGTAACTTAGTATACCGGGAGACTGAAGATAAACTGTGGACGCAGAAAATACAGGAGATACGAGATTTCCAGTGCAAAAACACGACGGAAAAACTAACTAAAAACCAAGTAAATCATCTGATAGGAATATACGAGAAATATCGTGCCGTATTTTCTGATGAGCCAGGAAAAGTCAAGAATTATCAATGTAAGATCCGATTTAGAGAACCAGTAGAGTTCAACCGTAAATCCTACCCGATAGCGCAATCAATGAAGGAGGCGGTCCGAACTGAAATTAATAATATGATAAGCCGTGATATAATAGTAAGCAGTCAGTCACCATTCACCAGTCCGATTGTGGCTATTCAAAAGAAAAACGGTAAGGTCCGACTCTGTCTAAACGCACGAGAAATTAACAAAATGATTGTAAATGATCGAACTTCGCCCGGAGAAATCGAAGAAATCCTAAAGAAATTTCATGGTACTAAATTTATTACAACATGGGACACCGTGTGTGGATATTGGCAAGTGGAGTTGCACCCACAAAGTCGTCAATACATGGCATTTATCTTCGAAGGGCACAATTACCAATTTAAGAGGTTGCCCTTCGGTTTAGTAAATTCAGTAGCCATCTTTGTGGCCTGCATGGACCAAATACTCGGCCCAGAACAGCTAGGATTGATGGCAAGCGCTCATGTAGCAAACTCAGCGAACTACCGGCTTGATTAAGAAGGTCGAAACGAGGCGGGAATAAATTTGAATTCTCCACACCGCCTGAGCTGAACTCGCCCAATCATCCTAAATTTTTTAATTGTTTTAATTAAACAATTTGGTGCCACCCGGGATTTATACACCCCTAGTGAACAACAGGTAAAGACTTCGATACCTGGTTATTCGTACGTTCGCGACGGACACAATCAGCGTAAGTTACGTTCCAGAGCGACGATGGATTGGTAAGACACGAGAGTACACATTACACCAATTCCACTCTTACTCTCTTACGCATTTACGATAATACGATACAAGAGGGAGGAGAGCGAGTTATTATAAAATATATATATATATATATATATATATATATATATTATAACGTTACCAAATCTCATAGATTTGGAGTTATATGTAAAAGGTTTTCAAAATCAAATGTAAAATAAATTTAAATCGTTAGAATCATGTCTCTTGCTGTAGCGAGCATTCAAATGAATTGTACAGCGACCAACGGCAGGCGTTATGTAAGCACACACCGTTATAACAATTAGGGACACGCCCTAATTTTAATTATTAATATTTCGAAAACCAATAAATATAGGCAAAAACCAAAATAGCCAAAATGTTTGCCGACATATTAGTAATAGGGTGTGCAAATTTCAATGCATATAATTAAAGATTAAAAGAGATAATTAATTTTATTTAAATAACTCCCTGTTCGATATTTCGGATCGAACCGGTCATTCTTTTCATTTTCCGAGGTTGGCACTATGGCTTTTGTAGAGCTCATACCTGCACGTGAACTTTTAGCTCTGTCGTACGCCAGCCATCTCAGTGTCAACGTTCACGAGTCGGGCCCTTCTTGGCAGGTAGAAATACATGCATTTCACCCATCCTTTTCCCAACCAGTCTATCCTGCCTTGAGTGTCTGGATCACCCAGTCGTGAGATACGGTAAGTCATTTTTTTTATATTATTTATGTCTGATTAGCAATTCTGCATGCTGCTGCTTTCGAGCTCACCAGAGGCTATTAAATTATCATGTAAGAAAGCCGTCTTACTTTCCATCTTTTAAAACATTATCTTACACTCCCATAGTGAGTGAGCTACGGGGTAGAGCTTTGAATATGTTATAGTTATAAAAATTATCAATCAGATGTATATTTTAGAATAAGCATAACTTGGCTTGCAGCCAAGATAATCGCAATACAAATTGCAACCGGACATCCGGACAGACAAATTGAATCCGGTGTTTTTCAGTATATTAAGAATAATAACACTTATCAAACTGTGGAAATTATTTTTCGTTCTCACGAAGTGAGGTGATTAAATTACAAGTAGAAGGGGGAGTGTTTCATCCAATCAGATCATTCTAAAAATTTGGACGAACCGTTAGATTCGGGCTGAACACAGGCACTCATCTAAAAAGACTCGACATGTGAAGACGTCAACCTACGATCGTCTTAGTTAACTCATCTGTAACGACTCGACCAGTGAAGACGTATACTCACGACAGTCTTATTTAACTCGACTGTAACGACTCGAACTGTGAAGACGTCTACTTACGATACTCTTATTTGTCAACAAATAAGCGTACAGCTCAATACATTAACATGTTGGCGTACGCATGTAAGAGATCAAGTATATACTACATGAAGTCACATCAAGAGTACAACAGAACGAGGCCGTCTAGTACGTGGTACGAGCTGAAGAACTGACGTAGCAGAGCGACACCCGAGACGAGATACACACACCAGGAGTGCAGCGTGTACCGGACCGAGGGCCTGAAGCAGTTGCAGCCGTTAAAACCACAGACGTTAAACCATCAACAGTTGCATAAGGAGGAGTGTTGCTGATTCCCGAACTCTTTGCTGGGAACCCAAGACGCAGAGGAAATCATCGCCACTAGCCGATTGGACCAGGACACCGAGGGATTCCAGGAGGACCTCATCACGATCTTCAGTACCAGGAAAATCAAAAACAATTTATACACTTCTCAAAAGATTATTTTTCTTTTTCTTTTTAAATCATTGTAAAGCTAAATTAATTCAGATGCCGATAAAACAGAGACTCTAAATTAATAAGTAACATTCATATTGTGATAATCTCTATAACACGTATAAGCTTAAGTAATAATCAACAGATAAGAATTAGACGTAGATAACAAGCGCTATATAAATATTAACATTGAATTACTTAAAGACTTATACTTTAGTATACGTGAAACAAATCACAAGAAAATAAAAAGCACGTTGAACTAGATTCACGGCTAATTTATTTCAAAGTATTTTAAAAGCATCTTAAAGTAATAAAATCAGTATAAAAGCATTGCAAATTCATATTAAATTATTTCAAAATTAACTTTTTGAAATCAATAAAAATATAATTCGTATAAATTCAAAAAAATAAGCTCGTTTTCTGAATGCTAATACCCATTCAGAAAACATTATACAAGATACTAATTACTGTTTTAGTACGTAAGGATTACTCTAGCTATAAGTTTTTCATTCATATGTGCTGTTAGAGTAATAAACCCCAAATTTATACCCAACACTGTATTTTTATTGCTGTACTACAAGCCTACCAACATCACAAAACTATCCAAAATAATTATAACGGTCTTATTGCTTTTTTTTTTGTACACTTGAATTAACCTACTTGCGAATTCAAAACACAAATTCCTACGCCCTTAGTCGGAAGAAGTCGCAAGAACGCACAGCAGGTAGGTCATTTCACACTACTACTACTACTACTACTACTCTCCAGCACTACAGCCCATGGTGAGCCCTGGCTTCCGCTACGACCCGTCTCCACTCATCTCTGTCCATTGCCCTCAGTCTCCAGTTCCTAATGCCCATCTTTCTCAGATCTTCTTCCACATCCTGCTGCCATATTTCAATGTTATTTCGGATCCTATACATATTCCCTTCCTTCACCGGTCCAAATATCTGTCTCAATATTCTTCTTTCAAAAATTCTTAGAGCGCTTATATCCTTATTTACGAGACTCCATGTCTCGGATGCATAAGCAACAACAGGTCTGATCAGTGTTTTATATAACATCAGTTTGGTTCTTGGAGTTAGAAGCTTTGACTTCAGTAATGATTGGTTTGCATAGTAGGCTCTATTGCCGGTTATGATTCTATTTACTATTTCGCTGCTCACTCGGTTTTCATTATTCAGAATAACACCTAGGTACTTAAATTCTGTAACTCCTTGGAAACAGTAATGGCCTGTGTGAAGGTCTAGCAGTTCTCTATTTTCCGTCGCAGACACTTTCATGTATTTTGTTTTAGCCTCATTGACTTCCAAACCAATTTTGCTTACTTCCCTCTCCATTTCAATAAAGGTATCTTTTAATACATTTTTGTTCCTGGCTACCAGCACAATATCATCCGCATATGCTCCTAGTTTCCTCGTCCTTTGGAAGATGTGTCCTCTGAAGTCTATCTTGTTTATAGCATAATGTAGAGGTCATTTCACACTACAATCATTTATATGCTTATATTGATAAAAAAAAATAAAGCGTACGTACAAAAGCAAAGCAAAATAGAGTTATAAATGGCGCGACCAACCGTGGGGCCCTATTATTCATAAAATTTGATAAAATATTAAATCATAAATTAAATTTAATTAAAGAAAATAATTTAAAACAAATTTTGCTGTTTTAATTAGTAAAACAGCTGGCGTCCAACTCCAACAATCCCAAAGAAAGTTTTGTGAATTGGTATAAGTACAGCAATAAAGTGTCTAAAGGTATTGTGTAAAAATGGAGACAGACAAAATGTTGAAACAATGGTTACAAGAAATGAAACAAAACGCGGCAGAAATGAAACAAACAAACGCGGAATGAACAGCTAAAATAGACGCGAAATTTGAACAAAGTGCAGCCAAAGCTGAACTAAGTATCGCGGAAGTAACAGCTAAAATAGACGCACAAAAAACAAGTTTAACCGAGACACTAGAAGAGAGTAACGCGGATATAAACGCGGAGATAAGACAAACCGATGCAAAAATCAATGCATAATTCGAACAAGTAAATAAAGAAATAACTGCTAAAATCGATGAAAGCGTGAAAGGCTGTAACCCCTCTTTCCTTTTTATGCTTTATAAAAAAAAAAAAAATTATCCTCTTTTTTTTTTTTTTTTTTTTTTGTAGAGAGGCCACTAGTTATTTAAAACTAGGCAAGAGCCTAGAGAAGCCAAAACTGCGCTGGGTCCAGTATGACGAGGCTTGCAATTATACTCGGTTGATAATCAACAATAACAATTTTTATTCTTGCCCCATAATTCATTACATGCATGTGTAAATTACAATTCCCCTGAGTGACAAGTATAACAATAATCTTGATAAATAAGTAGTGTCAACCTGTTAACAAATCAGTTTCCCTAAGCCCATATTAATTCATCCCCTATATACATATATAAATTTGGTTCCTTAAATTATATAAATAAACAACATATATCGGGGCAACCTCCTATAAATTATATAAATTTCCCCCCTTAAATAACACTTAACACTAACATCACAAATCGAAACATGGAGACACATATACCCGTAATATCATCACAATAAACTCATGTTCGACCTGGCAGACAGGCTGTATATTCTATAAACCGCAAAAACTACAATCATAAAATTTAAACTTCCAGCCACAGTTGGAATTAAATCATTTAAAACCACAACCCCTTTACTCCATTAGAACGAAACCCAAAAAAAATATTTTAAAACCGAAAGGATAATAATGACTAATAACTGCAAGATGATAGTGGCCTGGCAGCCCATATGAATTTATAACATCTAAGAAATTGCACATTATAAGTATATGAAAATCTTTAAGTTTCCTTGAACTGTATACAAGTGGTAAAAACCCTTATCACCTAGGTTTAAACAATTGGCATAATTTTCCAAAATGTTAATTCTTGTGTTACAAATATAGATGTATCCATGTATCAGGAATTCGTTCTTTAATGATAATGATTTAATTCAACAGACAGGTCCAGCAAGCAAGTCAGAACCTAAGTTACAACGATCAGTAGCATCAGTATGATTTTACAATCTCAAAATTATTAGTATATGCCCACAGAAAAAAAATTTTATTGTCAGACATCTGTGTATAAATAATTTTAAAATAACAGCATGTTGTATTCTGGCAGCTGTGGAAGTGTGCCAGCATGTGCCAGACCAGGTCAGACAGGTATCCGGCCTGCATAAAACTGTATCAACGTGTGCCTAACTTGTGCCAGAAAAAACCCATGTGAATTTTACCCCTGAAAACAGCCTGAAAAACGAAACCCCAAGCCCTTAAATGTTAAACAGAAATAAGAATAATATATGAACCCCGTCCTGAACCAGCCGGAACAGAACCAATAAACACATGACTTAAATTTAGATTGTAAGTATACTAACTCTAAGGCCTTTGCAAAAAAAAATTATGAAGAAAGCCAAAATGAGCTCTGGCACGCTCCCCCAGTGCAGCACACAATTACAAGAATAGTACGTTAGAGTTATGGAATAATTTCATAATAGTTCAAATAATGTTCATAATGAATGTCCTGTTGACACACACTTGATCGGACTGTCTAGCGGCGTAAGCACATGGTTTAAAAAGGAAAACGATTTGTAACACGGATGAACGGCTGGCCAGGCCAACGAAAAATAATAAAAGTTTATATCACCTCAATTGCATGAGTATAGTTGCATCTTACAGTTGGTCAGCAAGCTCCCTCCTCAGAACAGGTGAGTGTTGGATGGTTCATGACTGGTGAAGGCGTCAGTACACCAGCTGAGGCCAAATCTCCGTCGGGAGCGAGAACCCTGAGCATTCACAAAGGATTAGAAATACTGTTCACTAAAATATGCACCCTAGTCAAAGGTAATAACCTCAGAACGGTGCTCCCGACCAACTCAAGATAAAAGCATAAAAGTTCTTGTTTTTTTTTTTTTTTTTTTTTTTTTTTGAAAATTGCCTGAGGAGTAATTACGTCAACAAGGTGATCATGAACTCACTAAACAAATAATATTAAAATGTGTATAGTAAAGAGTCACTCGCACTAGATTTAACAAGTGCCGACATAATCAAACAGGTTGGCCTCACCACGTGGCAACACAAATATCGTAATTTGTCAGAAAATGACCACACTAAACGCACTTACAGTTACACACAATGAAAAGATTTATAGCGTTTCATCTAAGGGTGGTCTCACAATTTATTTTCAACTGCCATAATTAATTAAAAAAAACACTCTTCCGGTCCAGTGCGTGTACATACATAACCCACTCGATTCAACTCTGTCTATACGTACTGGCTTTAGTTATAATTTTATACAGCAATTTAACAAATGATTACAGTGACTATTGTACAATAATTAAAAGAAATACTGGCTGTATATACTGAAAAATCAAATAATTCTCTTACAATACACACACCCGTCCGATCGCATCACGTACATTCTACTCTCGCATTCGGCTGAATATATTTAAGTTTAATTATTACCTTATTAATCCATCATTTTATAGCCTACTGTAATTCACTCACCGGGAAGTCTCGAAAAATTAGCCTGCCATCAGGACGAGAAGAAAATTACCCAAATAACTGTCCAAGGTCGGGAGCCTGTTGATTCCTTCAAAGTCTGCGTCGAACTGCCCGTTACATCAGTAAAGTAACGGACACGAAACCGCGCCGCGAGATGGCGCGGGCTGTCTAACTGTGCCGTCCAGATATCGGCGCTCTAACCGACATTAATACTCGATATTATTATTAACCAAAATTTATTATACCTTCAATTGCCGGGTTATGCAAACACCGGCACAAGGCTTAGAGTCTAAAATCACCGAAGTCGGCGAGAAAGTTCATACGGTCGAGTCTAGGATAAACGAACGGTTTAAGGTTTTTGAGACCACGATGCATAAATCGTTTATTGAACACGTTTCGCGCATGGAGGGGCGATTTAAAGAACACATCGGCAGATGCGAAAAACAAACCGCTGATGTAGCTAAAAAAGTTGATACGCTCGAAATACGAATACATGCTGACGCAACGGAAACACAACGCCAAGTCGCTAGGCTAGACGCGTGGATTGTAGAAACGCGTTCTGATATCGGCACAAATAGAGAAAATGTATTACAAACACTTAACGATGAGATTTCTAAAGTACGACAGGAAGTACGTAGGAAGTCGGCTCCAAATATTTTAGTACAAAGGCAAGCAGACGAAAAGAACCGAATGTATTTCACTGGCGAAAATAACGAAAACCCGATCGAGTTCTTGCTAACTTGCGAAAACGAAATGGCAAGAGTAGGTTCGCGATTAGAGGACCAAAACCGAATACAATGGGTCGTTAACGCGATGCGGGATTCAGCGAGGAGATAAACCACATACGCGGAATTCAGACAGATGTTCGAAAACCGTTATTGGAATTCGCACACGCAGAGGCTTTTGCGAAACGAACTTGAATACGGACATTGTGACCGGAAGCAGGGTATAACGCCTGAAAATTATATTATACAACAAGTTGAACGCGCTAAACATTTAACACCAGCGTTTTCCGAAGTCGACATAGTCACTAAATTGGCGTACCACTGTAACCCCTCTTTCCTTTTATGTCCTTTTTTTTGTTTTTTTATGAGTATAAAAACAAATTAATTTATTTTAACCTTTTTTTTTGAAAGAGAAGCCACAAGTTAATTAGGACTAGGCCGAAGCCTAGAGAAGCAAAAATTATGCTGGGTCCAGTATGACGGGACTTGGAATAAAACTCAGCCGTAACAGAACGGTAACAATTTATTTTATTTCATGCCCTGCTTTAACATTATTAAACCAGAATAACATATGTGCCCAATCACAAGTATGAATAAAAGTAAAACATAACAAGTGTGTATAAATCTTAGGCATAACAAATGTGTATAAATATAAAACATCACAAGTGTGTATAAATCTTAAGCCTAACAAATGTGTATAAATATGAAACATCACAAGTGTGTATAAATCAGTGGACACATGCATATATAATTATAGAATTCTCTCCCATCTCGTGGCTAGCTAGACACATAACAACACACACAGAACATAAGGTACACAAACTCACAATCACATTAATTTTTAACACGCATGCCCCTGGAATGCACCCACCTACCAGGTAGAGTAACTACAATCTTATAACCCAGCAGTGATAAAATATGCGCCCTTCGGCAACCCGTTCAGTAGAATTACATAAAGCCCAAAACCCCAGGAAGGATGATAATAATTCATGAGGCATAAATAAAACCGGACCACCCATTTGTCTAGCATTCCATTGATCAATGACCCATGATGAGCGTGTGAACCTTAAATTCCTTTCACATCATTAAGTAAAATTGACAAAACTACATGCTCAACTTTCAAACAGTGTTTATAGAATTCTAGACAGTTGTTTGACTTCACAAAATTCCAAAAGGAATTAAATCTTTATGTACTTTGATAGACAGAAATTAATTGCTTGAGGCTTTACTATTTCAGAAGATTTTGACAATATATAATTTACCCAAAAAAAGAAAATGATGAATACATGTTTTATAGTCAAAAATTAAACAGCAAATCCTATAAGTGGGAAGTCAACCCATAAGTGTTTGCCAGTTAAGAAAACAATCAGTTTAGCCCTTGTGCAAGGGGCAAAATCAGCTAAAATATTTCCAGAAAATTAGTAAATTATTTCTATTAGCCTCAAATGACTATATAAAATAATTAAAAGAAAAAGAATACAATAAGGTGGTTGTGCTCTGGCATCTGTGGGAGCGCGCCCACATGTATTTGACAAAATTTGACAGGCATTCAACCTGTCTGAGGTTGCACCAGCGTGTGTCAGAGAAAACTAAGTCCCATTTTGTAACCCCTGAAAAGTCCAAAAAAAAACCCCCAGGAAAGTCCCCAGCCCTTAAATGTGAAACCCAAGTCAAACTAAAACGTATACACTGCTGTTCCAGCCGGAACAGAGCTACTGAGCTGTAACATAAATTTGTAACGAGTTAAATGAAAATGAGATGCAACAGTAAAATGGTACAAGAGTAAAATATCTCTGGCGCGCTCCCCCAGTGCAGCACACACTTACAGGCATAGCATTTAGTGTTATATAAATGAGTTATAAAAAAGTTTATGAATTTAAGTTATAGTGTTCAGAGTCATGATCACAGCTCAACTTCCGGTAGACAGTCTGGACACGTGGTCCCATGGCTTCTAAGCTATTTACAGTAAACGGGCACACTGCCGGCCCGGCCCCCCCAAAAAAAAGGAATAAATGCATGAATATCACCTTATAAGTGCTGGCGAGTGCAACATAGAAAATCAGTCTCCATCTCCCTCTTCGTATAAGATCTTGTACATGGTTCACAGCTTAGGCAGGTGTACAGCCATCAGCAAGCCAGGAAACCGGCTTAGTTCGAGAACCCGGGAGTCAATTTACGCCTTAGCCAACCATAAGTTATAGAAACTTCGTCGTACAATACGGAGAGAGGAGACGGATAATTCTCTGAGCGAGGCGAAGCGTAGACTGCACACACAGGCACAGATAAGTGACTGCACACAAGCGAGTTGCGCACGCAACCGCACACTCTGCCGTTCCCCTCACACCGCCGAACAAAGGTCGCCTCGGCACGCTTCCCGTTATGTTACACTTAAACGAAACTTTTCTAAAATTTTTGTAACGGCCGGCATTAGACCGGCACACCCCCACCCCGAAAGGGCAACCCGGTTGCCCCACTCAAAAACTCGGGAAAGTACCCTGCAGTGTACTCCCATCGTAAAACTCCGGTGGACATCGTCGGTAAGTTGGCCCGGTGGCACTTGCTCCCAGGAGAACAGAGGCTCAGAAGGGAAAACGAAAGAGACGAAAGAAGGCGTGTAGAGTGTAAGTGTGCGGTTGCTGCACGCTGACCTGATCAGGGCCAGCCCACAGCAAAGAGGGACAGAGAAGAAAGACAAAAGAAAAGTTCGGGAGCTCCCTGAGTTCCGACCTCCTGAGGCTTGTCCACCCAAGCCAGAACACGATAGCCACCTAAACAGGGCCATCTGCCCCATGTACTTACGGGACAATTCCCTAATACTATTCCCCATTTTACACAATACCATACTGCACGGGCCAAGGGGAAAAGGGGCGATGACAGTCCCCCTGATGCGGTGGTCCCCACTGGGGACCTGACGGAAAACCATGTCAGCTGTGACAATGGAACCTATCCAATATATATATGAGTTTTACATGTGTGCTCCAAGGGCATGTGAACAACAAGGAGGCCCCCAAGGCGCACAACCGCCCCTGAGCACCTCCTTGCTGTCTATCCTCTCTCCAACTCCTTTTTTTTTGCTTTTCTATTTTTTTTTTAATTTTTTTCTCTGGGTAAGGTCAGGAAAATCGGAAGGTGGATGGTCAAGGATGCTTAAACGGTCATGGGCTGGGACTGAAGGTAAGGACATGGCTCCCTCCGGACCTAAGGACGATTGGAGAAAACCAAGGCTCGCGCAGGCAGGGGCGCATCCCTGAAGTAGACGAACCCCACTGGGACTGTGGGAAACATCTACCCGCTACCATATCATTTTCAATACCGCCCCCGGAGCACACCCTCTCAAAACCGACAACATCCCCACTCGCACGGAGACTGCCATCATTCCCCCCCCCTTTTACAGCCCGTTCACCCTTTGCGAAATAATTTCAATTTGGAAATGTGTGTGGTAATCTCTTTAGGATTACTACCCTGTTCTTCTAATCGCGCCGTCACCGGTGACGTAAACCCGAGGATACGGTATGGTCCCGACCAACGATAGCACAATTTAGCGGCTCTTTTGTCCGCGGCTGAGCTGATCGGATGGCTCTGGCAGTAGACCCAGTCCCCGGTCTGAAAGGGGTTCGGAATTCGCCCCTGATTATATCGTCGACGGACCCGCTCGTGCGCTCGTAGCAAATTCTTCCGAGTCTCCCTCCCTCCTCCGAGTCTCCGCAGTTCCATTATCGGGCTCCCGTGGCAGAAGATCATCAATATTCCACAAGTTAGTCAACGGGAGTGCGGGCGAGAATCCAAACATGATCTCAAAAGGCACGGCCTTATGACTGTCATGCAGGACCGTGTTAAAAGCTAGCTGCAACCACTTTAAGTTCTGGTCCCAGGTAGTCTGTTGCTCCGCGTGATAGGCAATAAGTGCGGACCGTAGATTCCTATTGAACCTCTCCGCATGGGACGGCTGCGGGTAATACGGGGAAGTGGTTACATGCTTGATACCGCTGGCGAAACACATCCGCCGGAACTCACTCGAAATGAACTGTGGTCCATTGTCGGAGACAATGATGGTCGGAAGACCGAAATGCTGAAAAACATGGTTCTGAAGCGCGCTTATGGTCAAACGAGCTGTTGCCTGCCGTAAGGGCAGTAGCCAGGCAAACTTCGAAAAAGCATCCACACAGACAAGTAGGTAAGCGTTACCTGACTTGCTACGCGGGAAAGGTCCCACGTAGTCGATGAATAGCTTCTCCATCGGTCTGCTCGCCACGTCTGATGACAACAACCCCAACTTGGTGTTTTGAGCAGGCTTGCTTAAGCCACACAGATGACATGCCTTCACCCGAGTTGCTATGTCCCTATCCATGCCCTTCCAGATGAAGTTCTTCCTAATACTGGAAATGGTCTTCGAAATCCCCTTGTGGCCACCTACTGGGGAATTGTGGTAATAACTGAAGACCATGGGCACTAACTTGCTAGGCAGCACGATCTTCGGGGCACGTCCCTTTCTTTCTCGACAACACAGGACGCCCTTGGACAAGAAGTATGGGGCCTGCACGTTACCCTCTTTTATTTTCTGGATGACCGGACCCAGCTCTTCATCATTCAACTGATGGGGCAACACATCAGTGAAGGCTAACGGAAAGTCTAGTAGAACAGAACAGGGTTGCTCAGATTGGGCTTCACTGGGTTGGGAAAACATGCGTGACAAAGCATCTGCAACCACATTTTGAGTTCCCCTAATGTGTTGCACCTTGAACTTAAAGGATGAGATTTTAACCACCCATCTACCAATCTTACCCAGTTGCCGGGGGTGAGCAAGAAGCCAAGAGAGAGCCTGATTGTCGGTCTCGAGCAGGAACTCAGCGTGTTCCAGAAAACGCTTGAACTTATCTAGAGCGTATACCACTGACAAACACTCTAGCTCATATACTGATGACTTTCTTTCTTGCTGGGTCAATGTTCGTGAAATAAAGGCCACAGGCTGCCTAGCACCATCAACGACTTGGGACAGAACCGCCCCGAGCGCCACCGAACTCGCGTCCGTCTGTAAAATAAACGGTTGAGAAAAATCCGGCATCCTCAGCACCGGCGGGGAAATGATAGCTTCCTTCAATGTTTCAAACGCCTTTTGCTGGCTTTCGCCCCACACAAACTTGACCCCTTTCTTTCTTAATTCATTTAGGGGTGCAGCAATCTCCGCTGCATTGGGGATAAACCGCCGATAAAAGTTGACCATCCCCACAAACCGGGCGATGCCTTTGGCATCCCTTGGCGGGGGAAAATCCCGGATACCCTGGGTCCTTTCAGGGTCCACTGTAACGCCTTGGTGCGACACCAGATGCCCCAGAAAAGAGATGCTCTCCTGGGCGATTCGTACTTTCTCCGGATTGACCGTAAGGCCCGCTCTTCTCAACCTACTCATCACCTCCCTGAGATGGCACAGATGTTCATCATAGGTTTTGCTGTAGACCAGCAAGTCATCTAGATAGTTGAAAATAAACTTAAATTTCACATCTTGAAACACTAGGTCAAGCAGACGCGTGAGCGTTTGGGCGCCCACTGCCAGACCCATGGGAACCCGCGTATACTGATATAAATTCCACGGGACACAGAACGCCGTATACGGTCTACTTTCCTTGGATAAGGGTATCTGGTGATATGCCGCGTTGAGATCAATCACGGTGAAGTACTTGGCCTCACTAAACCAATCAAAAGCTGAGTGGAGATCCGGAAGGGGAACCGAATCCACCTCAATATTAGCATTTAACTTCCGGTAATCGATTACCATACGGTGCTTACCCCCAGGCTTGGGTACCAGGAACGCTGGACTGGCATAGCTGGAATTGGAAGGTTCAATTACCCCTTGCTCTAAAAGCTCTTGAACCTTCTCCCTCAGAACGGCCATTTTCGGAGGGGCGAACTTATATGGGTGCGACCTCACTATCTTAGTGTCTGTTAAACGAATTTTATATTCTAATAAATGTGTGAGTCCCAACTTGGGAGTTAAGACAGAGGGAAATTCCTCACACAACCGGTCTAAAGCTCTCTGCTGGGCGGGAGTGAGATGATCTCGTGCAGAATCGGGACAAGCAACCTCTTGGATACCTCCCTTAGCTCCCTGGTATCCAAGAAATGGAATAACTACACCCCGATTAAATTTAAAATAGCACTGGTGCCCATGGATGTCCAACACGAGACCACTTTTAGCGATGAAATCGGCACCCACAATACAGTCGACTCCCAGAGCCGGAGAAACCAGAAAAGGCCACACCCAAGAAAAGCCATCAATCTTGAACTTGAAGGAAACCACCCGGGAGATGGGCAGAATTTCCCTAGAAGCAGTCCAGCATACCACAGACGACCGACTCGACCCTTTTATTAAGCCCTGTTTCTCAAGGTCCGCGCATACTCGAGATGAGATGATAGATCGGGCTGACCCGGAGTCAACTAGCGCTCTGAGTTGACCCTTCTTTACCTCGAGCGACAGGAAGGGGCATACAGAAGCCTTTTGCGGGACGGTAGTAAGGACCTTGATATTAGAAAAGTCGGGACCTATCCTCCGCCTGGAGGCACTAGAATTCTGAAAAGTCTTGCAACGAGGGGAAGACAACCTCCGATTTGTCCCCCCCTGATAATTTAGTTTTTTGGATACCGGACCCTCGGGGGAAGCGCCGGACGCATACCACCCTCCGGACAATCGCGGGCAACATGCCCCTGTCTATGACAGCGAAAGCACACAACACCTCTCACTTGTCCGCTTCGATCGCCATTATTTCTCTCTGGCCGCGGTTGGGACTGAACGACCCGTCGTTCTACCACTCGGGGTTCGCCAAGACTGGCCCTTACTGGCCCACGGGATTCATCTATCGATTGTATCGCACGAGATAACGCACACAGCTTCTCGAGATCTTCATAAGTCCGCGGTCGCTCGGCAAAAGTTAAACGCGATCTCTCCTGGGGAGTAACCCCTTCGAAGATCCACTGTACTACTTCATTCTCGGGCAGTCCCAACCCTAAAATCCGGACCGCATCACGGATGCTCTGTACGAACTTCGAAAAATTCTCCCCGTGTGCTTGTACTCGATAACAATATTTGTCCTGCAGCTGCTTTCGCAAAAGACCAGGCACGCATGCGTCCAACACCCCCCGATGGAAAGACGCCACACTGCCGCCATCTCGTATAGTTCGCGCGACCCGCTCAGCCACAGACCCCCGACAATAGGGATACACGAGTTCAAGTAGAGTGCCGTCCGACATCCCCGGGAAGTCGGACAGCTGAAACAAAATCCGAAAAAAGATCATCAACTGGTCCACGTCCAGTCCGTCTACAACCGGAAGCTCCTCCAGAATTGAGGACAGGGGGTTATGTAAGTTATTAAAAGAGACGCGCGATCCTCCCGGAAGCGTCGGCAATGGAGCCGCAGGGTTTGACGTCTGCGCTATGTCCGTTTCAGGAGGCTGGGGAGAGCTCACGGAAAGCGGAGACTTCACGGGCTCGAAGTTCCGCAATGCTTTAGCCACCTGTTCCGCAATCAGCTTCAGCGTGGCGCTGACTTCAGCGATTGTAGTTTGTGCGGACAAGTTCTCCAGTCTATGTTGCAGATGTTCTGCTCGCTGACGCACTCTCTGTCTTGCCCTGAGGTTGGAAGGGGCCGACTCAAAATCTTCCATCACCTCCCGTAACTCTCCCCACTTCTCCTGGCACAACTCGAGCTCGGCCGTCACATCAGTGACCTTTACAAGCGACGTCGTCCCCCCGGACGGGAGGGCGTCTCTTAACTGCTTCCTCAAAGAAGCGACATCCCCTTGGGGCCTCCCACCCCGGGACTTAATCTCAAACTCCAACTCGTGCTTAAGAAATAAATCAGGATTTATCACGCTCATGCCGCCAATGCTCTAAACACTTATCCTACAAACCACAAACAACATCAAAAACGAAAATCACTAAACCAGGAAAACCTTGAGTACTGTACTTCCATCAAGAAGACCCCCGGGTTCTCTAGCGCTGCGGAAACCTGGCCTATTCTGAACCAAGCAAACCCCGACGAAAGGAGACAAGAGACAAACAACAATACTACACACACATAACAGCAACAGCAACTCGACACACTCGTCGTACCAACACATAATTCACAACAACCAACTAACCATCAACTACAAGTCCTAATTCGGGAATTGAAAATACTTCGACATCAACCGGACACAAGTCGGTTCCGGTACCGATTTCCGATCGGGCCATACCACATCCCGTCAATATACCACGCTAAACACCGACCCTAATTAACATTCCATCTTCCAGGCCACGCTTGAGACTCCCCGGCCGTACAAGCTATCAAAAATTTTTTTAAACACCATTAACCGCCTCAGTGGTGCGACCCGACTCACAAATTAAACAACTTATAACTAGCCTACACGGGCCTACATAAACTATGTTACAACAATCGCATTAATATTTCCGAGTCTGCAAGCCCCGTCACACACCAGGACCCAAGGGTTCAAGCCTAGAATGAACCACGCTCTGATCTACCATTTGTAACCCCTCTTTCCTTTTATGTCCTTTTTTTTGTTTTTTTATGAGTATAAAAACAACTTAATTTATTTTAACCTTTTTTTTTGAAAGAGAAGCCACAAGTTAATTAGGACTAGACCGAAGCCTAGAGAAGCAAAAATTATGCTGGGTCCAGTATGACGGGACTTGCAATAAAACTCAGCCGTAACAGAACGATAACAATTTATTTTATTTCATGCCCTGCTTTAACATTATTAAACCAGAATAACATATGTGCCCAATCACAAGTATGAATAAAAGTAAAACATAACAAGTGTGTATAAATCTTAGGCATAACAAATGTGTATAAATATAAAACATCACAAGTGTGTATAAATCTTAAGCCTAACAAATGTGTATAAATATGAAACATCACAAGTGTGTATAAATCAGTGGACACATGCATATATAATTATAGAATTCTCTCCCATCTCGTGGCTAGCTAGACACATAACAACACACACAGAACATAAGGTACACAAACTCACAATCACATTAATTTTTAACACGCGTGCCCCTGGAATGCACCCACCTACCAGGTAGAGTAACTACAATCTTATAACCCAGCAGTGATAAAATATACGCCCTTCGGCAACCCGTTCAGTAGAATTACATAAAGCCCAAAACCCCAGGAAGGATGATAATAATTCATGAGGCATATATAAAACCGGACCACCCATTTGTCTAGCATTCCATTGATCAATGACCCAAGATGAGCGTGTGAACCTTAAGTTCCTTTCACATCATTAAGTAAAATTGACAAAACTACATGCTCAACTTTCAAACAGTGTTTATAGAATTCTAGACAGTTGTTTGACTTCACAAAATTCCAAAAGGAATTAAATCTTTATGTACTTTGATAGACAGAAATTAATTGCTTGAGGCTTTACTATTTCAGAAGATTTTGACAATATATAATTTACCCAAAAAAAGAAAATGATGAATACATGTTTTATAGTCAAAAATTAAACAGCAAATCCTATAAGTGGGAAGTCAACCCATAAGTGTTTGCCAGTTAAGAAAACAATCAGTTTAGCCCTTGTGCAAGGGGCAAAATCAGCTAAAATATTTCCAGAAAATTAGTAAATTATTTCTATTAGCCTCAAATGACTATATAAAATAATTAAAAGAAAAAGAATACAATAAGGTGGTTGTGCTCTGGCATCTGTGGGAGCGCGCCCACATGTATTTGACAAAATTTGACAGGCATTCAACCTGTCTGAGGTTGCACCAGCGTGTGTCAGAGAAAACTAAGTCCCATTTTGTAACCCCTGAAAAGTCCAAAAAAAAACCCCCAGGAAAGTCCCCAGCCCTTAAATGTGAAACCCAAGTCAAACTAAAACGTATACACTGCTGTTCCAGCCGGAACAGAGCTACTGAGCTGTAACATAAATTTGTAACGAGTTAAATGAAAATGAGATGCAACAGTAAAATGGTACAAGAGTAAAATATCTCTGGCGCGCTCCCCCAGTGCAGCACACACTTACAGGCATAGCATTTAGTGTTATATAAATGAGTTATAAAAAAGTTTATGAATTTAAGTTATAGTGTTCAGAGTCATGATCACAGCTCAACTTCCGGTAGACAGTCTGGACACGTGGTCCCATGGCTTCTAAGCTATTTACAGTAAACGGGCACACTGCCGGCCCGGCCCCAAAAAAAAGGAATAAATGCATGAATATCACCTTATAAGTGCTGGCGAGTGCAACATAGAAAATCAGTCTCCATCTCCCTCTTCGTATAAGATCTTGTACATGGTTCACAGCTTAGGCAGGTGTACAGCCATCAGCAAGCCAGGAAACCGGCTTAGTTCGAGAACTCGGGAGTCAATTTACGCCTTAGCCAACAATAAGTTATAGAAACTTCGTCGTACAATACGGAGAGAGGAGACGGATAATTCTCTGAGCGAGGCGAAGCGTAGACTGCACACACAGGCACAGATAAGTGACTGCACACAAGCGAGTTGCGCACGCAACCGCACACTCTGCCGTTCCCCTCACACCGCCGAACAAAGGTCGCCTCGGCACGCTTCACGTTATGTTACACTTAAACGAAACTTTTCTAAAATTTTTGTAACGGCCGGCATTAGACCGGCACACCACTTTAACCATAATATTCGTGTAGCCGCATTTACGCAAGGAATACGCGCGGTTGATGAATTATTGATATTAGTATCTCAAAGCGAAACTGTTTTTGATTTCGGCGGGTGGAGGTATAACCCGAATTATAATCAAAATAATGATGGCCAAAATAGACGTAGGCAATATCATACCCAAACCGATCCGAGGCCCAGTACCAGTTCGGCTCCACAACAAACACCGCCAAAAACGCCAAATAAACCCTTTGAGTATAAGGGTAAGCAAAATTTCGGCAGGCAGAAACCACAAAACATAGGCAACGATGGGACTCCAACGAGAACCATTCAAACAGTCGCTATATCAAACACCGGTACGACCGCAAAAACGAGCGAAGCAGAAACCGTTAGAGACCCTGTCGCAAATGTAAAACACTATCACCCTACAAAAAACGTGCAACCAGGCGCATCCAAAAAGGATGTGCAATAAGCCCTGCAAAAAATTTTTAGAAATCAGAGTGTTAGATATAAGAATAATATTATATGTGAAAAATGTGCTTTTTGTAATGTAACTTGTGTGCCCGTTAACAATGTGTTCCCGGCGGATGTAAGAGAGCCGTTGTTAGAGTCCAATACAACACAACAAAGCCCGCCTAGCACAGCGTGTCCGGTATTACAGGCGGATGTAAACGGCGTTCCCACGCAGGTACTTATGGATACCGGTAGCGTCGTATCCGGTATTAACGAAAGGTTTTTACGTGCGAACAAAAAATATTTTCGTACAGCCCCATCGCTTCCAATCAACCAATTCTACATACGCACAGCTACAGACACTAGAGAAAAAATTGACACGCAACGTTATTTAACAATCGCGGTACAAATTGTGCAATTTGAAGTGTGTGTAGTAGAGATAAAAAATTAAATATGTGACGTATTATTGGGAGTTGATGTATTGCAGCAAATATACGCGGAAATCGACATTAGAGAACGCCTGTTAAAATGCAACATTAACGACACTAGTTACATTTTCAATTTAAATACAGCACACACACCAACACAAGAGTACGGTGACCTAATTAAAATTACGCGCCCGCCAAAACACGTAATTGAATACGAAAGGGGCGAAGAGGGGGAACCGACCTTAGATTCCCAAACTGAACGAAGGTTGACATCGCTTCAAGAAGAGTATAGCGATATCTTCAGCGAGCGACATTCAATCACGACAGTTTATCAACACAATAAAAATATTGTAGAACCAGAGAATTTCGTAAGTAGGAAAATATCACGCAGCCTCATTAAGAAAATATTATGAGTAATATAAAAATTTAGGCGCGTTGATACATAACGATAGAAACAATGTAAATATAAATCGTATAGGGCTAAAAATGATTTAATTACTAATAATAATTGTTAAAATAAAATTAAATGTATTGGAAATAAACAACAATAATTGTAGATAAGTTTTAAATGAATAACAATCAGTTCGTAGCGCTGGCACAAACACACACACAAACGCGTACGCTCTTACAACATACAGGCGTGAGAAAGCGGACCGTAGCAGGAAATGCACTTACAATGCGACGACACGCGCACTAGTAAACACAGCTGTTTTTAAACGCACAGGATATTAACGGCGTCAGCACCGTAATTAAAGTGTAGGCAAACGGAAGCGCATTCCTGAGCGCGCGTGCCCGAAATTGTCTGTCACTGTCTGTGAAATTCTTTCTTAAACGTTGCTATAAGCTACTACCCATGCTACAAACATTGTTACACAGTATTTTTAGCACATGATGTTAATTTATTAGAATTAAGTTGTACAGTATATGAATCTTGTTTGATGAAGGGTATTTATATTAGTGTATGTTTTAGTAAATAAATAGAACAATATATGATTTGTAAAGCATAACGAATGTACATGTAGAAGAAAAAAATAACTGTATAGTCTACATTAATTTTTTTTTTTTAACGGGTGGGGTGTATATAACGTTACCAAATCTCATAGATTTGGAGTTATATGTAAAAAGTTTTCAAAATCAAATGTAAAATAAATTTAAATCGTTAGAATCATGTCTCGTGCTGTAGCGAGCATTCAAATGAATTGTACAGCGACCAACGGCAATGTCCGGTGGCGTTACGTAAGCACACACCGTTATAACAATTAGGGACACGCCCTAATTTTAAATTATTAATATTTCGAAAACCGATAAATATAGGCAAAAACCAAAATAGCCAAAATGTTTGCCGAAATGTTAGTAATAGTGTGTGCAAATTTCAATGCATATAATTAAAGATTAAAAGAGATAATTAATTTTATTTAAATAACTTCCATAGTGAGTGAGCTACGGGGTAGAGCTTTGAATATATTATAGTTATAAAAATTATCAATCAGATGTATATTTTAGAATAAGCATAACTTGGCTTGCAGCCAAGATAATCGCAATACAAATTGCAACCGGACATCCGGACAGACAAATTGAATCCGGTGTTTTCAGAATATTAAGAATAATAACACTTCTCAAACTGTGGAAATTATTTTTCGTTCTCACGAAGTGAGGTGATTAAATTACAAGTAGAAGGGGGAGTGTTTCATCCAATCAGATCATTCTAAAAATTTGGACGAACCGTTAGATTCGGGCTGAACACAGGCACTCATCTAAAAAGACTCGACATGTGAAGACGTCAACCTACGATCGTCTTAGTTAACTCATCTGTAACGACTCGACCAGTGAAGACGTATACTCACGACAGTCTTATTTAACTCGACTGTAACGACTCGAACTGTGAAGACGTCTACTTACGATACTCTTATTTGTCAACAAATAAGCGTACAGTTCAATACATTAACCTGTTGGCGTACGCATGAAAGGGATCAAGTATATACTACGTGAAGTCACATCAAGAGTACAACAGAACGAGGCCGTCTAGTACGTGGTACGAGCTGAAGAACTGACGTAGCAGAGCGACACCCGAGACGAGATACACACACCAGGAGTGCAGCGTGTACCGGACCGAGGGCCTGAAGCAGTTGCAGCCGTTAAAACCACAGACGTTAAACCATCAACATTTGCATAAGGAGGAGTGTTGCTGATTCCCGAACTTTTTGCTGGGAACCCAAGACGCAGAGGAAATCATCGCCACTAGCCGATTGGACCAGGACACCGAGGGATTTCAGGAGGACCTCATCACGATCTTCAGTACCAGGAAATTCAAAAACAATTTATACACTTCTCAAAAGATTATTTTTCTTTTTCTTTTTAAATCATTGTAAAGCTAAATTAATTCAGATGCCGATAAAACAGAGACTCTAAATTAATAAGTAACATTCATATTGTGATAATCTCTATAACACGTATAAGCTTAAGTAATAATCAATAGATAAGAATTAGACGTAGATAACAAGCGCTATATTAATATTAACATTGAATTACTTAGAGACTTATACTACAGTATACGTGAAATAAATCACAAGTAAATAAAAAGCACGTTGAACTAGATTCGCGACTAATTTATTTCAAAGTATTTTAAAAGCATCTTAAAGTAATAAAATCAGTACAAAAGCATTGCAAATTCATAAATTAAATTATTTCAAAATTAACTTTTTGAAATCAATAAAAATATAATTCGTATAAATTCAAAAAAATAAGCTCGTTTTCTGAATGCTAATACCCATTCAGAAAACATTATACAAGGTACTAATTACTGTTTTAGTACGTAAGGATTGCTCTAGCTATAAGTTTTTCATTCATATGTGCTATTAGAGTAATAAACCCCAAATTTATACCCAACACTGTATTTTTATTGCTGTACTACAAGCCTACCAACATCACAAAACTATTCAAAATAATTATAACGGTATTATTGCTTTTTTTTTTTGTACACTTGAATTAACCTACTTGCGAATTCAAAACACAAATTCTTACGCCCTTAGTCGGAAGAAGTCGCAAGAACGCACAGCAGGTAGGTCATTTCACACTACTACTACTCTCCAGCACTACAGCCCATGGTGAGCCCTGGCTTCCGGTACGACCCGTCTCCACTCATCTCTGTCCATTGCCCTCAGTCTCCAGTTCCTAATGCCCATCTTTCTCAGATCTTCTTCCACATCCTGCTGCCATCTTCTTCGAGGCCTGCCTCTTCTTCTTTTGCCCAATATCGTTCCACTTAATATAGCGTGGAGCATCCTCGTAACATTCATAAGGGATACGTGTCCCAGCCATCTAATTCTAGCTGATTTTATGTGTCTCACCAGGTCTTGTCCACCAATCAACTCATTTATTTCACTGTTATTTCGGATCCTATACATATTCCCTTCCTTCACCGGTCCAAATATCTGTCTCAATATTCTTCTTTGAAAAATTCTAAGAGCGCTTATATCCTTATTTACGAGAGTCCATGTCTCGGATGCATAAGCAACAACAGGTCTGATCAGTGTTTTATATAACATCAGTTTTGGTTCTTGGAGTTAGAAGCTTTGACTTCAGTAATGATTGATTTTCATAGTATACTGCAAATAGGCTCTATTGCCGGTTATGATTCTATTTACTATTTCGCTGCTCACTCGGTTTTGATTATTCAGAATAACACCTAGGTACTTAAATTCTGTAACTCCTTGGAAACAGTAATGGCCTGTGTGAAGGTCTAGCAGTTCTCTATTTTCCATCGCAGACACTTTCATGTTTGTTTTAGCCTCATTGACTTCCAAACCAATTTTGCTTACTACCCTCTTCATTTCAATAAAGGTATCTTTTAATACATTTTTGTTCCTGGCTACCAGCACAATATCATCCGCATATGCTCCTAGTTGCCTCGTCCTTTGGAAGATGTGTCCTATGAAGTCTGTCTTGATTATAGCATAATGTAGAGGTCATTTCACACTACAATCATTTATTTGCTTATATTGATAAAAAAAAATAAAGCGTACGTACAAAAGCAAAGCAAAATAGAGTTATAAATGGCGCGACCAACCGTGGGGCCCGATTATTCATAAAATTTGATAAAATATTAAATCATAAATTAAATTTAATTAAAGAAAATAATTTAAAACAAATTTTGCTGTTTTAATTAGTAAAACAGCTGGCGTCCAACTCCAACAATCCCAAAGAAAGTTTTGTGAATTGGTATAAGTACAGCAATAAAGTGTCTAAAGGTATTGTGTAAAAATGGAGACAGACAAAATGTTGAAACAATGGTTACACGAAATGAAACAAAACGTGGCAGAAATGAAACAAACAAACGCGGAATTAACAGCTAAAATAGACGTGAAATTGGAACAAAGTGCAGCCAAAGCTGAACTAAATATCGCGGAAGTAACAGCTAAAATAGACGCGAAATTTGAACAAAGTGCAGCCAAAGCTGAACTAAATATCGCGGAAGTAACAGCTAAAATAGACGTACAAAAAACAAGTTTAACCGAGACACTAGAAGAGAGTAACGCGGACATAAACGCGGAGATAAGACAAACCGATGCAAAAATCAATGCAAAATTCGAACAAGTAAATAAAGAAATAACTGCTACAATCGATGAAAGCGTGAAAGGCTTAGATTCTAAAATCACCGAAGTCGGCGAGAAAGTTCATACGGTCGAGACAAGGATAAACGAACGGTTTAAGGTTTTTGAGACCACGATGCATAAATCGTTTATTGAACAGGTTTCGCGCATGGAGGGGCGATTTAAAGAACACATCGGCAGATGCGAAAAACAAACCGCTGATGTAGCTAAAAAAGTTGATACGCTCGAAATACGAATACAAGCTGACGCAACGGAAACACAACGCCAAGTCGCTAGGCTAGACGCGTCGATTGTAGAAACGCGTTCTGATATCGACACAAATAGAGAAAATCTATTACAAACACTTAACGATGAGATTTCTAAAGTACGACAGGAAGTACGTAGGAAGTCGGCTCCAAATAGTTTAGTACAAGGGCAAGCAGACGAAAAGTACCGAATGTATTTCACTGGCGAAAATAACGAAAACCCGATCGAGTTCTTGCTAACTTGCGAAAACGAAATGGCAAGAGTAGGTTCGCGATTAGAGGACCGAGACCGGATACAATAGGTCGTTAACGCGATGCGGGATTCAGCGAGGAGATGGTATAATATAGTACGTGATAAAATTACCACATACGCGGAATTCAGACAGATGTTCGAAAACCGTTATTGGAATTCGCACACGCAGAGGCTTTTGCGAAACGAACTTGAATACGGACGTTATGACCGGAAGCAGGGTATAACGCCTAAAAATTATATTATACAACAAGCTGAACGCGCTAAACATTTAACACCAGCGTTTTCCGAAGTCGACATAGTCACTAAATTGGCGTACCACTTTAACCATAATATTCGTGTAGCCGCATTTACGCAAGGAATACGCGCGGTTGATGAATTATTAATATTAGTATCTCAAAGCGAAACTGTTTTTGATTTCGGCGGGTGGAGGTATAACCCGAATTATAATCAAAATAATGATGGCCAAAATAGACGTGGACAATATCATACCCAAACCGATCCGAGGCCCAGTACCAGTTCGCCTCCACAACAAACACCGCCAAAACCGCCAAATAAACCCTTTGAGTATAAGGGTAAGCAAAATTTCGGCAGGCAGAAACCACAAAACAGAGGCAACGATGGGACTCCAACGAGAACCATTCAAACAGTCGCTATATCAAACACCGGTACGACCGCACAAACGAGCGAAGCAGAAACCGTTAGAGACCCTGTCGCAAATGTAAAACACTATCACCCTACAAAAAACGTGCAACCAGGCGCATCCAAAAAGGATGTGCAATAAGCCCTGCAAAAATGTTTAGAAATCAGAGTGTTAGATATAAGAATAATATTATTTGTGAAAAATGTGCTTTTTGTAATGTAACTTGTTTGCCCGTTAACAATGTGTTCCCGGCGGATGTAAGAGAGCCGTTGTTAGAGTCCAATACAACACAACAAAGCCCGCCTAGCACAGCGTGTCCGGTATTACAGGCGGATGTAAACGGCGTTCCCACGCAGGTACTTCTGGATACCGGTAGCGTCGTATCCGGTATTAGCGAAAGGTTTTTACGTGCGAACAAAAAATATTTTCGTACAGCCCCATCGCTTCCAATCAACCAATTCTACATACGCACAGCTACAGACACTAGAGAAAAAATTGACACGCAACGTTATTTAACAATCGCGGTACAAAATGTGCAATTTGAAGTGTGTGTAGTAGAGATAAAAAATTAAATATGTGACGTATTATTGGGAGTTGATGTATTGCAGCAAATATACGCGGAAATCGACATTAGAGAACGCCTGTTAAAATGCAACATTAACGACACTAGTTACATTTTCAATTTAAATACAGCACACACACCAACACAAGAGTACAGTGACCCAATTAAAATTACGCGCCCGCCAAAACACGTAATTGAATACGAAAGAAGTGATGAGGGGGAACCGACCTTAGATTCCCAAACTGAACGAAGGTTGACATCGCTTCAAGAAGAGTATAACGATATCTTCAGCGAGCGACATTCAATCACGACAGTTTATCAACACAATATAAATATTGTAGAACCAGAGAATTTCGTAAGTAGGAAAATATCACTCAGCCTCATTAAGAAAATATTATGAGTAATATAAAAGTCTTAGGCGCGTTGATACAAAACGATAGAAACAATGTAAATATAAATCGTATAGGGCTAAAAATGATTTAAATACTAATAACAATTGTTAAAATAAAATTAAATGTATTGGAAATAAACAACAATAATTGTAGATAAGTTTTAAATGAATAACAATCAGTTCGTAGCGCTGGCACAAACACACACACAAACGCGTACGCTCTTACAACATACAGGCGTGAGAAAGCGGACCGTAGCAGGAAATGCACTTACAATGCGACGACACGCGCACTAGTAAACACAGCTGGTTTTTAAACGCACAGGCTATTAACGGCGTCAGCACCGTGATGAAAGTGTAGGCAAACGGAAGCGCATTCCTGAGCGCGCGTGCCCGAAATTGTCTGTCACTGTCTGTGAAATTCTTTCTTAAACGTTGCTATAAACTACTACCCATGCTACAAACATTGTTACACAATATTTTTAGCACATGATATTAATTTATTAGAATTAAGTTGTACAGTATATGAATCTTGTATGATGAAGGGTATTTATATTAGTGTATGTTTTAGTAAATAAATAGAACAATATATGATTTGTAAAGCATAACGAATGTACATGTAGAAGAAAAAATAACTGTATAGTCTACATTAATTTTTTTTTTTTAACGGGTGTGGTGTATATAACGTTACCAAATCTCATAGATTTGGAGTTATATGTAAAAAGTTTTCAAAATCAAATGTAAAATAAATTTAAATCGTTAGAATCATGTCTCGTGCCGTAGCGAGCATTCAAATGAATTGTACAGCGACCAACGGCAATGTCCGGTGGCGTTACGTAAGCACACACCGTTATAACAATTAGGGACACGCCCTAATTTTAAATTATTAATATTTCGTAAACCGATAAATATAGGCAAAAACCAAAATAGCCAAAATGTTTGCCGAAATATTAGTAATAGTGTGTGCAAATTTCAATGCATATAATTAAAGATTAAAAGAGATAATTAATTTTATTTAAATAACTCCCATAGTGAGTGAGCTACGGGGTAGAGCTTTGAATATGTTATAGTTATAAAAATTATCAATCAGATGTATATTTTAGAATAAGCATAACTTGGCTTGCAGCCAAGATAATCGCAATACAAATTGCAACCGGACATCCGGACAGACAAATTGAATCCGGTGTTTTTCAGAATATTAAGAATAATAACACTTCTGAAACTGTGGAAATTATTTTTCGTTCTCACGAAGTGAGGTGATTAAATTACAAGTAGAAGGGGGAGTGTTTCATCCAATCAGATCATTCTAAAAATTTGGACGAACCGTTAGATTCGGGCTGAACACAGGCACTCATCTAAAAAGACTCGACATGTGAAGACGTCAACCTACGATCGTCTTAGTTAACTTATCTGTAACGACTCGACCAGTGAAGACGTATACTCACGGCAGTCTTATTTAACTCGACTGTAACGACTCGAACTGTGAAGACGTCTACTTACGATACTCTTATTTGTCAACAAATAAGCGTAGAGCTCAATACATTAACCTGTTGGCGTACGCATGTAAGAGATCAAGTATATACTACGTGAAGTCACATCAAGAGTACAACAGAACGAGGCCGTCTATTACGTGGTACGAGCTGAAGAACTGACGTAGCAGAGCGACACCCGAGACGAGATACACACAGCAGGAGTGCAGCGTGTACCGGACCGAGGGCCTGAAGCAGTTGCAGCCGTTAAAACCACAGACGGTAAACCATCAACAGTTGCATAAGGATGCAACCCAAGACGCAGAGGAAATCATCGCCACTAGCCGATTGGACCAGGACACCGAGGGATTCCAGGAGGACCTCATTACTATCTTCAGTACCAGGAATGTCAAAAACAATTTATACACTTCTCAAAAGATTATTTTTCTTTTTCTTTTTAAATCATTGTAAAGCTAAATTAATTCAGATGCCAATAAAACAGAGACTCTAAATTAATAAGTAACATTCATATTGTGATAATCTCTATAACACGTATAAGCTTAAGTAATAATCAATAGATAAGAATTAGACGTAGATAACAAGCGCTATATAAATATTAACATTGAATTACTTAGAGACTTATACTGCAGTATACGTGAAACAAATCACAAGTAAATAAAAAGCACGTTGAACTAGATTCACGGCTAATTTATTTCAAAGTATTTTAAAAGCATCTTAAAGTAATAAAATCAGTATAAAAGCATTGCAAATTCATAAATTAAATTATTTCAAAATTAACTTTTTGAAATCAATAAAAATATAATTCGTATATATTCAAAAAAATAAGCTCGTTTTCTGAATGCTAACACCCATTCAGAAAAATTTATACAAGATACTAATTATTGTTTTAGTACGTAAGGATTGCTCTAGCTATACGTTTTTCATTCATATGTGCTATTAGAGTAATAAACCCCAAATTTATACCCAACACTGTATTTTTATTGCTGTACTACAAGCCTACCAACATTACAAAACTATCCAAAATAATTATAACGGTATTATTGCTTTTTTTTTGTACACTTGAATTAACCTACTTGCGAATTCAAAACACAAATTCCTACGCCCTTATTCGGAAGAAGTCGCAAGAACACACAGCAGGTAGGTCATTTCACACTACTACTACTCTCCAGCACTACAGCCCATGGTGAGCCCTGGCTTCCGCTACGACCCGTCTCCACTCATCTCTGTCCATTGCCCTCAGTCTCCCGTTCCTAATGCCCATCTTTCTCAGATCTTCTTCCACATCTGCTGCCATCTTCTTCGAGGCCTGCCTCTTCTTCTTTTGCCCAATATCGTTCCACTTAATATAGTTTTGAGCATCCTCGTAACATTCATACGGGATACGTGTCCCAGCCATCTAATTCTAGCTGATTTTATGTGCCTCACCAGGTCTTGTCCACCAATCAACTCATTTATTTCACTGTTATTTCGGATCCTATACATATTCCCTTCCTTCACCGGTCCAAATATCTGTCTCAATATTCTTCTTTCAAAAATTCTTAGAGCGCTTATATCCTTATTTACGAGAGTCCATGTCTCGGATGCATAAGCAACGACAGGTCTGATCAGTGTTTTATATAACATCAGTTTGGATCTTGGAGTTAGAAGCTTTGACGACTTCAGTAATGATTGGTTTTCATAGTATATTGCAAATAGGCTCTTTTGCCGGTTATTATTCTATTTACTATTTCGCTGCTCACTCGGTTTTCATTATTCAGAATAACACCTAGGTACTTAAATTCTGTAACTCCTTGGAAACAGTAATGGCCTGTGTGAAGGTCTAGCAGTTCTCTATTTTCCATCGCAGACACTTTCATGTATTTTGTTTTAGCCTCATTGACTTCCAAACCAATTTTGCTTACATCCCTCTCCATTTCAATAAAGGTATCTTTTAATACATTTTTGTTCCTGGCTACCAGCACAATATCATCCGCATATGCTCCTAGTTGCCTCGTCCTTTGGAAGATGTGTCCTCTGAAGTCTGTCTTGTTTATAGCATAATGTAGAGGTCATTTCACACTACAATCATTTATATGCTTATATTGATAAAAATAAATAAAGCGTACGTACAAAAGCAAAGCAAAATAGAGTTATAAATGGCGCGACCAACCGTGGGGCCCGATTATTCATAAAATTTGATAAAATATTAAATCATAAATTAAATTTAATTAAAGAAAATAATTTAAAACAAATTTTGCTGTTTTAATTAGTAAAACAGCTGGCGTCCAACTCCAACAATCCCAAAGAAAGTTTTGTGAATTGGTATAAGTACAGCAATAAAGTATCTAAAGGTATTGTGTAAAAATGGAGACAGACAAAATGTTGAAACAATGGTTACAAGAAATGAAACAAAACGTGGCAGAAATGAAACAAACAAACGCCGAATTAACAGCTAAAATAGACGCGAAATTTGAACAAAGTTCAGCCAAAGCTGAACTAAATATCGCGGAAGTAACAGCTAAAATAGACGTACAAAAAACAAGTTTAACCGAGACACTAGAAGAGAGTAACGCGGATATAAACGCGGAGATAAGACAAACCGATGCAAAAATCAATGCAAATTCGAACAAGTAAATAAAGAAATAACTGCTAAAATCGATGAAAGCGTGAAAGGCTTAGATTCTAAAATCACCGAAGTCGGCGAGAAAGTTCATACGGTCGAGACAAGGATAAACGAACGGTTTAAGGTTTTTGAGACCACGATGCATAAATCGTTTATTGAACAGGTTTCGCGCATGGAGGGGCGATTTAAAGAACACATCGGCAGATGCGAAAAACAAACCGCTGATGTAGCTAAAAAAGTTGATACGCTCGAAATACGAATACAAGCTGACCCAACGGAAACACAACGCCAAGTCGCTAGGCTAGACGCGTGGATTGTAGAAACGCGTTCTGATATCGACACAAATAGAGAAAATGTATTACAAACACTTAACGATGAGATTTCTAAAGTACGACAGGAAGTACGTAGGAAGTCGGCTCAAAATAGTTTAGAACAAAGGCAAGCAGACGAAAAGTACCGAATGTATTTCACTGGCGAAAATAACGAAAACCCGATCGAGTTCTTGCTAAATTGCGAAAACGAAGTGGCAAGAGTAGGTTCGCGATTAGAGGACCAAGACCGGATACAATAGGTCGTTAACGCGATGCGGGATTCAGCGAGGAGATGGTATAATATAGTACGTGATAAAATTACCACATACGCGGAATTCAGACAGATGTTCGAAAACCGTTATTGGAATTCGCACACGCAGAGGCTTTTGCGAAACGAACTTGAATACGGACATTGTGACCGGAAGCAGGGTATAACGCCTGAAAATTATATTATACATCAAGTTGAACGCGCTAAACATTTAACACCAGCGTTTTCCGAAGTCGACATAGTCACTAAATTGGCGTACCACTTTAACCATAATATTCGTGTAGCCGCATTTACGCAAGGAATACGCGCGGTTGATGAATTATTAATATTAATATCTCAAAGCGAAACTGTTTTTGATTTCGGCGGGTGGAGGTATAACCCGAATTATAATCAAAATAATGATGGCCAAAATAGACGTGGACAATATCATACCCAAACCGATCCGAGGCCCAGTACCAGTTCGGCTCCACAACAAACACCGCCAAAACCGCCAAATAAACCCTTTGAGTATAAGGGTAAGCAAAATTTCGGCAGGCAGAAACCACAAAACAGAGGCAACGATGG
Source organism: Magicicada septendecula (assembly GCA_034769895.1). Taxonomy (NCBI): domain Eukaryota; kingdom Metazoa; phylum Arthropoda; class Insecta; order Hemiptera; family Cicadidae; genus Magicicada; species Magicicada septendecula. The sequence continues at coordinate 18,982 of JAWRYS010001220.1, read as the reverse complement.
GACTCCAACGAGAACCATTCAAACAGTCGCTATATCAAACACCGGTACGACCGCACAAACGAGCGAAGCAGAAACCGTTAGAGACCCTGTCGCAAATGTAAAACACTATCACCCTACAAAAAACGTGCAACCAGGCGCATCCAAAAAGGATGTGCATAAGCCATGCAAAAATGTTTAGAAATAAGCGTGTTAGATATAAGAATAATATTATATGTGAAAAATGTGCTTTTTGTAATGTAACTTGTGTGCCCGTTAACAATGTGTTCCCGGCGGATGTAAGAGAGCCGTTGTTAGAGTCCAATACAACACAACAAAGCCCGCCTAGCACAGCGTGTCCGGTATTACAGGCGGATGTAAACGGCGTTCCCACGCAGGTACTTCTGGATACCGGTAGCGTCGTATCCGGTATTAGCGAAAGGTTTTTACGTGCGAACAAAAAATATTTTCGTACAGCCCCATCGCTTCCAATCAACCAATTCTACATACGCACAGCTACAGACACTAGAGAAAAAATTGACACGCAACGTTATTTAACAATCGCGGTACAAAATGTGCAATTTGAAGTGTGTGTAGTAGAGATAAAAAATTAAATATGTGACGTATTATTGGGAGTTGATGTATTGCAGCAAATATACGCGGAAATCGACATTAGAGAACGCCTGTTAAAATGCAACATTAACGACACTAGTTACATTTTCAATTTAAATACAGCACACAAACCAACACAAGAGTACGGTGACCCAATTAAAATTACGCGCCCGCCAAAACACGTAATTGAATACGAAAGAGGTGAAGAGGGGGAACCGACCTTAGATTCCCAAACTGAACGAAGGTGACATCGCTTTAAGAAGAGTATAGCGATATCTTCAGCGAGCGACATTCAATCACGACAGTTTATCAACACAATATAAATATTGTAGAACCAGAGAAGTTCGTAAGTAGGAAAATATCACTCAGCCTCATTAAGAAAATATTATGAGTAATATAAAAGTCTTAGGCGAGTTGATACAAAACGATAGAAACAATGTAAATATAAATCGTATAGGGCTAAAAATGATTTAAATACTAATAATAATTGTTAAAATAAAATTAAATGTATTGGAAATAAACAACAATAATTGTAGATAAGTTTTAAATGAATAACAATCAGTTCGTAGAGCTGGCACAAACACACACACAAACGCGTACGCTCTTACAACATACAGGCGTGAGGAAGCGGACCGTAGCAGGAAATGCACTTACAATGCGACGACACGCGCACTAGTAAACACAGCTGGTTTTTAAACGCACAGGCTATTAACGGCGTCAGCACCGTGATGAAAGTGTAGGCAAACGGAAGCGCATTCCTGAGCGCGCGTGCCCGAAATTGTCTGTCACTGTCTGTGAAATTCTTTCTTAAACGTTGCTATAAGCTACTACCCGTGCTACAAACATTGTTACACAGTATTTTTAGCACATGATATTAATTTATGAGAATTAAGTTGTATATGAATCTTGTATGATGAAGGGTATTTATATTAGTGTATGTTTTAGTAAATAAATAGAACAATATATGATTTGTAAAGCATAACGAATGTACATGTAGAAGAAAAAAATAACTGTATAGTCTACATTAATATTTTTTTTTTAACGGGTGGGGTGTATATAACGTTACCAAATCTCATAGATTTGGAGTTATATGTAAAAAGTTTTCAAAATCAAATGTAAAATAAATTTAAATCGTTAGAATCATGTCTCGTGCTGTAGCGAGCATTCAAATGAATTGTACAGCGACCAACGGCAATGTCCGGTGGCGTTACGTAAGCACACACCGTTATAACAATTAGGGACACGCCCTAATTTTAAATTATTAATATTTCGAAAACCGATAAATATAGGCAAAAACCAAAATAGCCAAAATGTTTGCCGAAATATTAGTAATAGTGTGTGCAAATTTCAATGCATATAATTAAAGATTAAAAGAGATAATTAATTTTATTTAAATAACTCCCATAGTGAGTGAGCTATGGGGTAGAGCTTTGAATATGTTATAGTTATAAAAATTATCAATCAGATGTATATTTTAGAATAAGCATAACTTGGCTTGCAGCCAAGATAATCGCAATACAAATTGCAACCGGACATCCGGACAGACAAATTGAATCCGGTGTTTTTCAGAATATTAAGAATAATAACACTTCTCAAACTGTGGAAATTATTTTTCGTTCTCACGAAGTGAGGTGATTAAATTACAAGTAGAAGGGGGAGTGTTTCATCCAATCAGATCATTCTAAAAATTTGAACGAACCGTTAGATTCGGGCTGAACACAGGCACTCATCTAAAAAGACTCGACATGTGAAGACGTAAACCTACGATCGTCTTAGTTAACTCATCTGTAACGACTCGACCAGTGAAGACGTATACTCACGACAGTCTTATTTAACTCGACTGTAACGACTCGAACTGTGAAGACGTCTACTTACGATACTCTTATTTGTCAACAAATAAGCGTACAGCTCAATACATTAACCTGTTGGCGTACGCATGTAAGAGATCAAGTATATACTACGTGAAGTCACATCAAGAGTACAACAGAACGAGGCCGTCTAGTACGTGGTACGAGCTGAAGAACTGACGTAGCAGAGCGACACCCGAGACGAGATACACACACCAGGAGTGCAGCGTGTACCGGACCGAGGGCCTGAAGCAGTTGCAGCCGTTAAAACCACAGACGGTAAACCATCAACAGTTGCATAAGGATGCAACCCAAGACGCAGAGGAAATCATCGCCACTAACCGATTGGACCAGGACACGGAGGGATTCCAGGAGGACCTCATTACTATCTTCAGTACCAGGAAAGTCAAAAACAATTTATACACTTCTCAAAAGATTATTTTTCTTTTTCTTTTTAAATCATTGTAAAGCTAAATTAATTCAGATGCCAATAAAACAGAGACTCTAAATTAATAAGTAACATTCATATTGTGATAATCTCTATAACACGTATAAGCTTAAGTAATAATCAATAGATAAGAATTAGACGTAGATAACAAGCGCTATATAAATATTAACATTGAATTACTTAGAGACTTATACTGCAGTATACGTGAAACAAATCACAAGTAAATAAAAAGCACGTTGAACTAGATTCACGGCTAATTTATTTCAAAGTATTTTAAAAGCAACTTAAAGTAATAAAATCAGTATAAAAGCATTGCAAATTCATAAATTAAATTATTTCAAAATTAACTTTTTGAAATCAATAAAAATATAATTCGTATAAATTCAAAAAAATAAGCTCGTTTTCTGAATGCTAACACCCATTCAGAAAACATTATACAAGATACTAATTACTGTTTTAGTACGTAAGGATTGCTCTAGCTATAAGTTTTTCATTCATATCTGCTATTAGAGTAATAAACCCCGAATTTATACCCAACACTGTATTTTTATTGCTGTACTACAAGCCTACCAACATCACAAAACTATCCAAAATAATTATAACGGTATTATTGCTTTTTTTTTGTACACTTGAATTAACCTACTTGCGAATTCAAAACACAAATTCCTACGCCCTTAGTCGGAAGAAGTCGCAAGAACGCACATCAGGTAGGTCATTTCACACTACTACTACTACTCTCCAGCACTACAGCCCATGGTGAGCCCTGGCTTCCGCTACGACCCGTCTCCACTCATCTCTGTCCATTGCCCTCAGTCTCCAGTTCCTAATGCCCATCTTTCTCAGATGTTCTTCCACATTCTGCTGCCATTTTCTTCGAGGCCTCCTCTTCTTCTCTTGCCCAATATCGTTCCACTTAATATAGTTTTGAGCATCCTCGTAACATTCATACGGGATACGTGTCCCAGCCATCTAATTCTAGCTGATTTTATGTGCCTCACCAGGTCTTGTCCACCAATCAACTCATTTATTTCACTGTTATTTCGGATCCTATACATATTCCCTTCCTTCACCGGTCCAAATATCTGTCTCAATATTCTTCTTTCAAAAATTCTTAGCGCGCTTATATCCTTATTTACAAGAGTCCATGTCTCGGATGCATAAGCAACGACAGGTCTGATCAGTGTTTTATATAACATCAGTTTGGTTCTTGGAGTTAGAAGCTTTGACATTAGTAATGATTGGTTTTCATAGTATATTGCAAATAGGCTCTATTGCCGGTTATGATTCTATTTACTATTTCGCTGCTCACTCGGTTTTCATTATTCAGAATAACACCTAGGTACTTAAATTCTGTAACTCCTTGGAAACAGTAATGGCCTGTGTGAAGGTCTAGCAGTTCTCTATTTTCCATCGCAGACACTTTCATGTATTTTGTTTTGCCTCATTGACTTCCGAACCAATTTTGCTTACATCCCTCTCCATTTCAATAAAGGTATCTTTTAATACATTTTTGTTCCTGGCTACCAGCACAATATCATCCGCATATGCTCCTAGTTGCCTCGTCCTTTGGAAGATGTGTCCTCTGAAGTCTGTCTTGTTTATAGCATAATGTAGAGGTCATTTCACACTACAATCATTTATATGCTTGTATTGATAAAAATAAATAAAGCGTACGTACAAAAGCAAAGCAAAATAGAGTTATAAATGGCGCGACCAACCGTGGGGCCCGATTATTCATAAAATTTGATAAAATATTAAATCATAAATTAAATTTAATTAAAGAAAATAATTTAAAACAAATTTTGCTGTTTTAATTAGTAAAACAGCTGGCGTCCAACTCCAACAATCCCAAAGAAAGTTTTGTGAATTGGTATAAGTACAGCAATAAAGTGTCTAAAGGTATTGTGTAAAAATGGAGACAGACAAAATGTTGAAACAATGGTTACAAGAAATGAAACAAAACGTGGCAGAAATGAAACAAACAAACGCCGAATTAACAGCTAAAATAGACGCGAAATTTGAACAAAGTGCAGCCAAAGCTGAACTAAATATCGCGGAAGTAACAGCTAAAATAGACGCACAAAAAACAAGTTTAACCGAGACACTAGAAGAGAATAACGCGGATATAAACGCGGAGATAAGACAAACCGATGCAAAAATCAATGCAAATTCGAACAAGTAAATAAAGAAATAACTGCTAAAATCGATGAAAGCGTGAAAGGCTTAGATTCTAAAATCACCGAAGTCGGCGAGAAAGTTCATACGGTCGAGACAAGGATAAACGAACGGTTTAAGGTTTTTGAGACCGCGATGCATAAATCGTTTATTGAACAGGTTTCGCGCATGGAGGGGCGATTTAAAGAACACATCGGCAGATGCGAAAAACAAACCGCTGATGTAGCTAAAAAAGTTGATACGCTCGAAATACGAATACAAGCTGACGCAACGGAAACACAACGCCAAGTCGCTAGGCTAGACGCGTGGATTGTAGAAACGCGTTCTGATATCGACACAAATAGAGAAAATGTATTACAAACACTTAACGATGAGATTTATAAAGTACGACAGGAAGTACGTAGGAAGTCGGCTCCAAATAGTTTAGTACAAGGGCAAGTAGACGAAAAGAACCGAATGTATTTCACTGGCGAAAATAACGAAAACCCGATCGAGTTCTTGCTAACTTGCGAAAACGAAATGGCAAGAGTAGGTTCGCGATTAGAGGACCAAGACCGGATACAATAGGTCGTTAACGCGATGCGGGATTCAGCGAGGAGATGGTATAATATAGTACGTGATAAAATTACCACATACGCGGAATTCAGACAGATGTTCGAAAACCGTTATTGGAATTCGCACACGCAGATGCTTTTGCGAAACGAACTTGAATACGGACGTTATGACCGGAAGCAGGGTATAACGCCTAAAAATTATATTATACAACAAGCTGAACGCGCTAAACATTTAACACCAGCGTTTTCCGAAGTCGACATAGTCACTAAATTGGCGTACCACTTTAACCATAATATTCGTGTAGCCGCATTTACGCAAGGAATACGCGCGGTTGATGAATTATTAATGTTAGTATCTCAAAGCGAAACTGTTTTTGATTTCGGCGGGTGGAGGTATAACCCGAATTATAATCAAAATAATGATGGCCAAAATAGACGTGGACAATATCATACCCAAACCGATCCGAGGCCCAGTACCAGTTCGGCTCCACAACAAACACCGCCAAAACCGCCAAATAAACCCTTTGAGTATAAGGGTAAGCAAAATTTCGGAAGGCAGAAACCACAAAACAGAGGCAACGATAGGACTCCAACGAGAACCATTCAAACAGTCGCTATATCAAACACCGGTACGACCGCACAAACGAGCGAAGCAGAAACCGTTAGAGACCCTGTCGCAAATGTAAAACACTATCACCCTACAAAAAACGTGCAACCAGGCGCATCCAAAAAGGATGTGCAATAAGCCCTGCAAAAATGTTTAGAAATCATAGTGTTAGATATAAGAATAATATTATATGTGAAAAATGTGCTTTTTGTAATGTAACTTGTGTGCCCGTTAACAATGTGTTCCCGGCGGATGTAAGAGAACCGTTGTTAGAGTCCAATACAACACAACAAAGCCCGCCTAGCACAGCGTGTCCGGTATTACAGGCGGATGTAAACGGCGTTCCCACGCAGGTACTTCTGGATACCGGTAGCGTCGTATCCGGTATTAGCGAAAGGTTTTTACGTGCGAACAAAAAATATTTTCGTACAGCCCCATCGCTTCCAATCAACCAATTCTACATACGCACAGCTACAGACACTAGAGAAAAAATTGACACGCAACGTTATTTAACAATCTCGGTACAAAATGTGCAATTTGAAGTGTGTGTAGTAGAGATAAAAAATTAAATATGTGACGTATTATTGGGAGTTGATGTATTGCAGCAAATATACGCGGAAATCGACATTAGAGAACGCCTGTTCAAATGCAACATTAACGACACTAGTTACATTTTCAATTTAAATACAGCACACACACCAACACAAAAGTACGGTGACCCAATTAAAATTACGCGCCCGCCAAAACACGTAATTGAATACGAAAGAGGTGAAGAGGGGAACCGACCTTAGATTCCCAAACTGAACGAAGGTTGACATCGCTTCAAGAAGAGTATAGCGATATCTTCAGCGAGCGACATTCAATCACGACAGTTTATCAACACAATATAAATATTTTAGAACCAGAGAAGTTCGTAAGTAGGAAAATATCACTCAGCCTCATTAAGAAAATATTATGAGTAATATAAAAGTCTTAGGCGCGTTGATACAAAACGATAGAAACAATGTAAATATAAATCGTATATGGCTAAAAATGATTTAAATACTAATAATAATTGTTAAAATAAAATTAAATGTATTGGAAATAAACAACAATAATTGTAGATAAGTTTTAAATGAATAACAATCAGTTCGTAGCGCTGGCACAAACACACACACAAACGCGTACGCTCTTACAACATACAGGCGTGAGAAAGCGGACCGTAGCAGGAAATGCACTTACAATGCGACGACACGCGCACTAGTAAACACAGCTTGTTTTTAAACGCACAGGCTATTAACGGCGTCAGCACCGTGATGAAAGTGTAGGCAAACGGAAGCGCATTCCTGAGCGCGCGTGCCCGAAATTGTCTGTCACTGTCTGTGAAATTCTTTCTTAAACGTTGCTATAAGCTACTACCCATGCTACAAACATTGTTACACAGTATTTTTAGCACATGATGTTAATTTATTAGTATTAAGTTGTATATGAATCTTGTATGATGAAGGGTATTTATATTAGTGTATGTTTTAGTAAATAAATAGAACAATATATGATTTGTAAAGCATAACGAATGTACATGTAGAAGAAAAAAATAACTGTATAGTCTACATTATCTTTTTTTTTTTTAAACGGGTGGGGTGTATATAACGTTACCAAATCTCATAGATTTGGAGTTATATGTAAAAAGTTTTCAAAATCAAATGTAAAATAAATTTAAATCGTTAGAATCATGTCTCTTGCTGTAGCGAGCATTCAAATGAATTGTACAGCGACCAACGGCAATGTCCGGTGGCGTTACGTAAGCACACACCGTTATAACAATTAGGGACACGCCCTAATTTTAAATTATTAATATTTCGAAAACCGATAAATATAGGCAAAAACCAAAATAGCCAAAATGTTTGCCGAAATATTAGTAATAGTGTGTGCAAATTTCAATGCATATAATTAAAGATTAAAAGAGATAATTAATTTTATTTAAATAACTCCCATAGTGAGTGAGCTACGGGGTAGAGCTTTGAATATGTTATAGTTATAAAAATTATCAATCAGATGTATATTTTAGAATAAGCATAACTTGGCTTGCAGCCAAGATAATCGCAATACAAATTGCAACCGGACATCCGGACAGACAAATTGAATCCGGTGTTTTTCAGAATATTAAGAATAATAACACTTCTCAAACTGTGGAAATTATTTTTCGTTCTCACGAAGTGAGGTGATTAAATTACAAGTAGAAGGGGGAGTGTTTCATCCAATCAGATCATTCTAAAAATTTGGACGAACCGTTAGATTCGGGCTGAACACAGGCACTCATCTAAAAAGACTCGACATGTGAAGACGTAAACCTACGATCGTCTTAGTTAACTCATCTGTAACGACTCGACCAGTGAAGACGTATACTCACGACAGTCTTATTTAACTCGACCATAACGACTCGAACTGTGAAGACGTCTACTTACGATACTCTTATTTGTCAACAAATAAGCGTACAGATCAATACATTAACCTGTTGGCGTACGCATGAAAGGGATCAAGTATATACTACGTGAAGTCACATCAAGAGTACAACAGAACGAGGCCGTCTAGTACGTGGTACGAGCTGAAGAACTGACGTAGCAGAGCGACACCCGAGACGAGATACACACACCAGGAGTGCAGCGTGTACCGGACCGAGGGCCTGAAGCAGTTGCAGCCGTTAAAACCACAGACGGTAAACCATCAACAGTTGCATAAGGATGCAACCCAAGACGCAGAGGAAATCATCGCCACTAACCGATTGGACCAGGACACGGAGGGATTCCAGGAGGACCTCATTACTATCTTCAGTACCAGGAAAGTCAAAAACAATTTATACACTTCTCAAAAGATTATTTTTCTTTTTCTTTTTAAATCATTGTAAAGCTAAATTAATTCAGATGCCAATAAAACAGAGACTCTAAATTAATAAGTAACATTCATATTGTGATAATCTCTATAACACGTATAAGCTTAAGTAATAATCAATAGATAAGAATTAGACGTAGATAACAAGCGCTATATAAATATTAACATTGAATTACTTAGAGACTTATACTGCAGTATACGTGAAACAAATCACAAGTAAATAAAAAGCACGTTGAACTAGATTCACGGCTAATTTATTTCAAAGTATTTTAAAAGCATCTTAAAGTAATAAAATCAGTATAAAAGCATTGCAAATTCATAAATTAAATTATTTCAAAATTAACTTTTGAAATCAATAAAAATATAATTCGTATAAATTCAAAAAAATAAGCTCGTTTTCTGAATGCTAACACCCATTCAGAAAACATTATACAAGATACTAATTACTGTTCCAGTACGTAAGGATTGCTCTAGCTATAAGTTTTTCATTCATGTGTGCTATTAGAGTAATAATCCCCAAATTTATACCCAACACTGCATTTTTATTGCTGTACTACAAGCCTACCAACATCACAAAACTATCCAAAATAATTATAACGGTATTATTGCTTTTTTTTTGTACACTTGAATTAACCTACTTGCGAATTCAAAACACAAATTCCTACGCCCTTAGTCGGAAGAAGTCGCAAGAACGCACAGCAGGTAGGTCATTTCAAACTACTACTACTCTCCAGCACTACAGCCCATGGTGAGCCCTGGCTTCCGGTACGACCCGTCTCCACTCATCTCTGTCCATTGCCCTCAGTCTCCAGTTCCTAATGCCCATCTTTCTCAGATCTTCTTCCACATCCTGCTGCCATCTTCTTCGAGGCCTGCCTCTTCTTCTTTTGCCCAATATCGTTCCACTTAATACAGTTTTGAGCATCCTCGTCTCATTCATACGGGATACGTGTCACAGCCATCTAATTCTAGCTGATTTTATGTGCCTCACCAGGTCTTGTCCACCAATCAACTCATTTATTTCACTGTTATTTCGGATCCTATACATATCCCTTCCTTCACCGGTCCAAATATCTGTCTCAATATTCTTCTTTCAGAAATTCTTAGAGCGCTTATATCCTTATTTACGAGAGTCCATGTCTCGGATGCATAAGCAACGACAGGTCTGATCAGTGTTTTATATAACATCAGTTTGGTTCTTGGAGTTAGAAGCTTTGACTTCAGTAATGATTGGTTTTCATAGTATATTGCAAATAGGCTCTATTGCCGGTTATGATTCTATTTACTATTTCGCTGCTCACTCGGTTTTCATTATTCAGAATAACACCTAGGTACTTAAATTCTGTAACTCCTTGGAAACAGTAATGGCCTGTGTGAAGGTCTAGCAGTTCTCTATTTTCCATCGCAGACACTTTCATGTATTTTGTTTTAGCCTCATTGACTTCCAAACCAATTTTGCTTACATCCCTCTCCATTTCAATAAAGGTATCTTTTAATACATTTTTGTTCCTGGCTACCAGCACAATATCATCCGCATATGCTCCTAGTTGCCTCGTCCTTTGGAAGATGTGTCCTCTGAAGTCTGTCTTGTTTATAGCATAATGTAGAGGTCATTTCACACTACAATCATTTATATGCTTATATTGATAAAAATAAATAAAGCGTACGTACAAAAGCAAAGCAAAATAGAGTTATAAATGGCGCGACCAACCGTGGGGCCCGATTATTCATAAAATTTGATAAAATATTAAATCATAAATTAAATTTAATTAAAGAAAATAATTTAAAACAAATTTTGCTGTTTTAATTAGTAAAACAGCTGGCGTCCAACTCCAACAATCCCAAAGAAAGTTTTGTGAATTGGTATAAGTACAGCAATAAAGTGTCTAAAGGTATTGTGTAAAAATGGAGACAGACAAAATGTTGAAACAATGGTTACAAGAAATGAAACAAAACGTGGCAGAAATGAAACAAACAAACGCGGAATTAACAGCTAAAATAGACGCGAAATTAGAACAAAGTGCAGCCAAAGCTGAACTAAATATCGCGGAAGTAACAGCTAAAATAGACGCACAAAAAACAAGTTTAACCGAGACACTAGAAGAGAATAACGCGGATATAAGACAAACCGATGCAAAAATCAATGCAAATTCGAACAAGTAAATAAAGAAATAACTGCTAAAATCGATGAAAGCGTGAAAGGCTTAGATTCTAAAATCACCGAAGTCGGCGAGCAAGTTCATACGGTCGAGACAAGGATAAACGAACGGTTTAAGGTTTTTGAGACCACGATGCATAAATCGTTTATTGAACAGGTTTCGCGCATGGAGGGGCGATTTAAAGAACACATCGGCAGATGCGAAAAACAAACCGCTGATGTAGCTAAAAAAGTTGATACGCTCGAAATACGAATACAATCTGACGCAACGGAAACACAACGCCAAGTCGCTAGGCTAGACGCGTGGATTGTAGAAACGCGTTCTGATATCGACACAAATAGAGAAAATGTATTACAAACACTTAACGATGAGATTTCTAAAGTACGACAGGAAGTACATAGGAAGTCGGCTCCAAATAGTTTAGTACAAAGGCAAGCAGACGAAAAGAACCGAATGTATTTCAGTGGCGAAAATAACGAAAACCCGATCGAGTTCTTGCTATATTGCGAAAACGAAGTGGCAAGAGTAGGTTCGCGATTAGAGGACCAAGACCGGATACAATAGGTCGTTAACGCGATGCGGGATTCAGCGAGGAGATGGTATAATATAGTACGTGATAAAATTACCACATACGCGGAATTCAGACAGATGTTCGAAAACCGTTATTGGAATTCGCACACGCAGAGGCTTTTGCGAAACGAACTTGAATACGGACATTGTGACCGCAAGCAGGGTATAACGCCTGAAAATTATATTATACAACAAGTTGAACGCGCTAAACATTTAACACCAGCGTTTTCCGAAGTCGACATAGTCACTAAATTGGCGTACCACTTTAACCATAATATTCGTGTAGCCGCATTTACGCAAGGAATACGCGCGGTTGATGAATTATTAATATTAGTATCTCAAAGCGAAACTGTTTTTGATTTCGGCGGGTGGAGGTATAACCCGAATTATAATCAAAATAATGATGGCCAAAATAGACGTGGACAATATCATACCCAAACCGATCCGAGGCCCAGTACCAGTTCGGCTCCACAACAAACACCGCCAAAACCGCCAAATAAACCCTTTGAGTATAAGGGTAAGCAAAATTTCGGCAGGCAGAAACCACAAAACAGAGGCAACGATGGGACTCCAACGAGAACCATTGAAACAGTCGCTATATCAAACACCGGTACGACCGCACAAACGAGCGAAGCAGAAACCGTTAGAGACCCTGTCGCAAATGTAAAACACTATCACCCTACAAAAAACGTGCAACCAGGCGCATCCAAAAAGGATGTGCATAAGCCATGCAAAAATGTTTAGAAATAAGCGTGTTAGATATAAGAATAATATTATATGTGAAAAATGTGCTTTTTGTAATGTAACTTGTGTGCCCGTTAACAATGTGTTCCCGGCGGATGTAAGAGAGCCGTTGTTAGAGTCCAATACAACACAACAAAGCCCGCCTAGCACAGCGTGTCCGGTATTACAGGCGGATGTAAACGGCGTTCCCACGCAGGTACTTCTGGATACCGGTAGCGTCGTATCCGGTATTAGCGAAAGGTTTTTACGTGCGAACAAAAAATATTTTCGTACAGCCCCATCGCTTCCAATCAACCAATTCTACATACGCACAGCTACAGACACTAGAGAAAAAATTGACACGCAACGTTATTTAACAATCGCGGTACAAAATGTGCAATTTGAAGTGTGTGTAGTAGAGATAAAAAATTAAATATGTGACGTATTATTGGGAGTTGATGTATTGCAGCAAATATACGCGGAAATCGACATTAGAGAACGCCTGTTAAAATGCAACATTAACGACACTAGTTACATTTTCAATTTAAATACAGCACACACACCAACACAAGAGTACGGTGACCCAATAAAATTACGCGCCCGCCAAACACGTAATTGAATACGAAAGAGGTGAAGAGGGGAACCGACCTTAGATTCCCAAACTGAACGAAGGTTGACATCGCTTCAAGAAGAGTATAGCGATATCTTCAGCGAGCGACATTCAATCACGACAGTTTATCAACACAATATAAATATTTTAGAACCAGAGAAGTTCGTAAGTAGGAAAATATCACTCAGCCTCATTAAGAAAATATTATGAGTAATATAAAAGTCTTAGGCGCGTTGATACAAAACGATAGAAACAATGTAAATATAAATCGTATAGGGCTAAAAATGATTTAAATACTAATAATAATTGTTAAAATAAAATTAAATGTATTGGAAATAAACAACAATAATTGTAGATAAGTTTTAAATGAATAACAATCAGTTCGTAGCGCTGGCACAAACACACACACAAACGCGTACGCTCTTACAACATACAGGCGTGAGAAAGCGGACCGTAGCAGGAAATGCACTTACAATGCGACGACACGCGCACTAGTAAACACAGCTTGTTTTTAAACGCACAGGCTATTAACGGCGTCAGCACCGTGATGAAAGTGTAGGCAAACGGAAGCGCATTCCTGAGCGCGCGTGCCCGAAATTGTCTGTCACTGTCTGTGAAATTCTTTCTTAAACGTTGCTATAAGCTACTACCCATGCTACAAACATTGTTACACAGTATTTTTAGCACATGATGTTAATTTATTAGAATTAAGTTGTACAGTATATGAATCTTGTATGATGAAGGGTATTTATATTAGTGTATGTTTTAGTAAATAAATAGAACAATATATGATTTGTAAAGCATAACGAATGTACATGTAGAAGAAAAAAATAACTGTATAGTCTACATTATCTTTTTTTTTTTAAACGGGTGGGGTGTATATAACGTTACCAAATCTCATAGATTTGGAGTTATATGTAAAAAGTTTTCAAAATCAAATGTAAAATAAATTTAAATCGTTAGAATCATGTCTCGTGCTGTAGCGAGCATTCAAATGAATTGTACAGCGACCAACGGCAATGTCCGGTGGCGTTACGTAAGCACACACCGTTATAACAATTAGGGACACGCCCTAATTTTAAATTATTAATATTTCGAAAACCGATAAATATAGGCAAAAACCAAAATAGCCAAAATGTTTGCCGAAATATTAGTAATAGTGTGTGCAAATTTCAATGCATATAATTAAAGATTAAAAGAGATAATTAATTTTATTTAAATAGCTCCCATAGTGAGTGAGCTACGGGGTAGAGCTTTGAATATGTTATAGTTATAAAAATTATCAATCAGATGTATATTTTAGAATAAGCATAACTTGGCTTGCAGCCAAGATAATCGCAATACAAATTGCAACCGGACATCCGGACAGACAAATTGAATCCGGTGTTTTTCAGAATATTAAGAATAATAACACTTCTCAAACTGTGGAAATTATTTTTCGTTCTCACGAAGTGAGGTGATTAAATTACAAGTAGAAGGGGGAGTGTTTCATCCAATCAGATCATTCTAAAAATTTGGACGAACCGTTAGATTCGGGCTGAACACAGGCACTCATCTAAAAAGACTCGACATGTGAAGACGTCAACCTACGATCGTCTTAGTTAACTCATCTGTAACGACTCGACCAGTGAAGACGTATGCTCACGACAGTCTTATTTAACTCGACCGTAACGACTCGAACTGTGAAGACGTCTACTTACGATACTCTTATTTGTCAACAAATAAGCGTACAGATCAATACATTAACCTGTTGGCGTACGCATGTAAGAGATCAAGTATATACTACGTGAAGTCACATCAAGAGTACAACAGAACGAGGCCGTCTAGTACGTGGTACGAGCTGAAGAACTGACGTGGCAGAGCGACACCCGAGACTAGATACACACACCAGGAGTGCAGCGTGTACCGGACCGAGGGCCTGAAGCAGTTGCAGCCGTTAAAACCACAGACGGTAAACCATCAACAGTTGCATAAGGATGCAACCCAAGACGCAGAGGAAATCATCGCCACTAACCGATTGGACCAGGACACGGAGGGATTCCAGGAGGACCTCATTACTATCTTCAGTACCAGGAAAGTCAAAAACAATTTATACACTTCTCAAAAGATTATTTTTCTTTTTCTTTTTAAATCATTGTAAAGCTAAATTAATTCAGATGCCAATAAAACAGAGACTCTAAATTAATAAGTAACATTCATATTGTGATAATCTCTATAACACGTATAAGCTTAAGTAATAATCAATAGATAAGAATTAGACGTAGATAACAAGCGCTATATAAATATTAACATTGAATTACTTAGAGACTTATACTGCAGTATACGTGAAACAAATCACAAGTAAATAAAAAGCACGTTGAACTAGATTCACGGCTAATTTATTTCAAAGTATTTTAAAAGCATCTTAAAGTAATAAAATCAATATAAAAGCATTGCAAATTCATAAATTAAATTATTTCAAAATTAACTTTTGAAATCAATAAAAATATAATTCGTATAAATTCAAAAAAATAAGCTCGTTTTCTGAATGCTAACACCCATTCAGAAAACATTATACAAGATACTAATTACTGTTTCAGTACGTAAGGATTGCTCTAGCTATAAGTTTTTCATTCATATGTGCTATTAGAGTAATAATCCCCAAATTTATACCCAACACTGCATTTTTATTGCTGTACTACAAGCCTACCAACATCACAAAACTATCCAAAATAATTATAACGGTATTATTGCTTTTTTTTTGTACACTTGAATTAACCTACTTGCGAATTCAAAACACAAATTCCTACGCCCTTAGTCGGAAGAAGTCGCAAGAACGCACAGCAGGTAGGTCATTTCAAACTACTACTACTCTCCAGCACTACAGCCCATGGTGAGCCCTGGCTTCCGGTACGACCCGTCTCCACTCATCTCTGTCCATTGCCCTCAGTCTCCAGTTCCTAATGCCCATCTTTCTCAGATCTTCTTCCACATCCTGCTGCCATCTTCTTCGAGGCCTGCCTCTTCTTCTTTTGCCCAATATCGTTCCACTTAATACAGTTTTGAGCATCCTCGTCTCATTCATACGGGATACGTGTCACAGCCATCTAATTCTAGCTGATTTTATGTGCCTCACCAGGTCTTGTCCACCAATCAACTCATTTATTTCACTGTTATTTCGGATCCTATACATATTCCCTTCCTTCACCGGTCCAAATATCTGTCTCAATATTCTTCTTTCAAAAATTCTTAGAGCGCTTATATCCTTATTTACGAGAGTCCATGTCTCGGATGCATAAGCAACGACAGGTCTGATCAGTGTTTTATATAACATCAGTTTGGTTCTTGGAGTTAGAAGCTTTGACTTCAGTAATGATTGGTTTTCATAGTATATTGCAAATAGGCTCTTTTGCCGGTTATCATTCTATTTACTATTTCGCTGCTCACTCGGTTTTCATTATTCAGAATAACACCTAGGTACTTAAATTCTGTAACTCCTTGGAAACAGTAATGGCCTGTGTGAAGGTCTAACAGTTCTCTATTTTCCATCGCAGACACTTTCATGTATTTTGTTTTAGCCTCATTGACTTCCAAACCAATTTTGCTTACATCCCTCTCCATTTCAATAAAGGTATCTTTTAATACATTTTTGTTCCTGGCTACCAGCACAATATCATCCGCATATGCTCCTAGTTGCCTCGTCCTTTGGAAGATGTGTCCTCTGAAGTCTGTCTTGTTTATAGCATAATGTAGAGGTCATTTCACACTACAATCATTTATATGCTTATATTGATAAAAATAAATAAAGCGTACGTACAAAAGCAAAGCAAAATAGAGTTATAAATGGCGCGACCAACCGTGGGGCCCGATTATTCATAAAATTTGATAAAATATTAAATCATAAATTAAATTTAATTAAAGAAAATAATTTGAAACAAATTTTGCTGTTTTAGTAAGTAAAACAGCTGGCGTCCAACTCCAACAATCCCAAAGAAAGTTTTGTGAATTGGTATAAGTACAGCAATAAAGTGTCTAAAGGTATTGTGTAAAAATGGAGACAGACAAAATGTTGAAACAATGGTTACAAGAAATGAAACAAAACGTGGCAGAAATGAAACAAACAAACGCGGAATTAACAGCTAAAATAGACGCGAAATTAGAACAAAGTGCAGCCAAAGCTGAACTAAATATCGCGGAAGTAACAGCTTAAATAGACGCACAAAAAACAAGTTTAACCGAGACACTAGAAGAGAATAACGCGGATATAAGACAAACCGATGCAAAAATCAATGCAAATTCGAACAAGTAAATAAAGAAATAACTGCTAAAATCGATGAAAGCGTGAAAGGCTTAGATTCTAAAATCACCGAAGTCGGCGAGCAAGTTCATACGGTCGAGACAAGGATAAACGAACGGTTTAAGGTTTTTGAGACCACGATGCATAAATCGTTTATTGAACAGGTTTCGCGCATAGAGGGGCGATTTAAAGAACACATCGGCAGATGCGAAAAACAAACCGCTGATGTAGCTAAAAAAGTAGATACGCTCGAAATACGAATACAAGCTGACGCAACGGAAACACAACGCCAAGTCGCTAGGCTAGACGCGTGGATTGTAGAAACGCGTTCTGATATCGACACAAATAGAGAAAATGTATTACAAACACTTAACGATGAGATTTATAAAGTACGACAGGAAGTACGTTGGAAGTCGGCTCCAAGTAGTTTAGTACAAGGGCAAGCAGACGAAAAGAACCGAATGTATTTCACTGGCGAAAATAACAAAAACCCGATCGAGTTCTTGCTAACTTGCGAAAACGAAATGGCAAGAGTAGGTTCGCGATTAGAGGACCAAGACCGGATACAATAGGTCGTTAACGCGATGCGGGATTCAGCGAGGAGATGGTATAATATAGTACGTGATAAAATTACCACATACGCGGAATTCAGACAGATGTTCGAAAACCGTTATTGGAATTCGCACACGCAGAGGCTTTTGCGAAACGAACTTGAATACGGACGTTATGACCGGAAGCAGGGTATAACGCCTGAAAATTATATTATACAACAAGTTGAACGCGCTAAACATTTAACACCAGCGTTTTCCGAAGTCGACATAGTCACTAAATTGGCGTACCACTTTAACCATAATATTCGTGTAGCCGCATTTAAGCAAGGAATACGCGCGGTTGATGAATTATTAATATTAGTATCTCAAAGCGAAACTGTTTTTGATTTCGGCGGGTGGAGGTATAACCCGAATTATAATCAAAATAATGATGGCCAAAATAGACGTGGACAATATCATACCCAAACCGATCCGAGGCCCAGTACCAGTTCGGCTCCACAACAAACACCGCCAAAACCGCCAAATAAACCCTTTGAGTATAAGGGTAAGCAAAATTTCGGCAGGCAGAAACCACAAAACAGAGGCAACGATGGGACTCCAACGAGAACCATTGAAACAGTCGCTATATCAAACACCGGTACGACCGCACAAACGAGCGAAGCAGAAACCGTTAGAGACCCTGTCGCAAATGTAAAACACTATCACCCTACAAAAAACGTGCAACCAGGCGCATCCAAAAAGGATGTGCATAAGCCATGCAAAAATGTTTAGAAATAAGCGTGTTAGATATAAGAATAATATTATATGTGAAAAATGTGCTTTTTGTAATGTAACTTGTGTGCCCGTTAACAATGTGTTCCCGGCGGATGTAAGAGAGCCGTTGTTAGAGTCCAATACAACACAACAAAGCCCGCCTAGCACAGCGTGTCCGGTATTACAGGCGGATGTAAACGGCGTTCCCACGCAGGTACTTCTGGATACCGGTAGCGTCGTATCCGGTATTAGC